>MU894900.1:0-12161 GCA_036418205.1 Ostertagia ostertagi
TAACCAGAACTAATCAACTCTAGAGCTCTTCCTGCTAAGAGGCTACGGCCAAGCAGCAGTGGGTGAGCAGGTAGCGGCGATAACAGAATGGGAAGCGCCGGGAGCATAACCTGCTGATTGCGGTCGGTCAGCACAATTCTTGTTAGAGGGTCCCCCTGTCTTTCCATTCCTCGATCCGACATTAAATTTTGTAATTCTCTGAATGAGCACGCAGCGAACTCTCAATTTCGATGGTTTTCCGAAATTCTTTGGAAGTGGGCTAGGAACTAGAAGACATTTCAAAAAGTGAAAGATCCGGCTGAAAAGAGTCCACTTGTATGCTCTATGCTTTATTCAGCAAGCTTAGTTCAGGCTCATTATTTTTCCGCTTTTGGCAATACTTCAACAACCCTCGCGAGAAGTTTTTAATAGAAATTTATCTCTGAAACTCTCTTATCCCGGTCTTTTTCGGAAGACCGAGGGTTTCTGAAAGCAAGGGATATTTTTGGTTGTCATCAGAGTCAAGATAACTCGAAAAGTCAGATTGGGCGGGAGAGAGATTCATTGGTGATTAGAAGCTGACTGCTCGAAGAAAGAACTGCCTAGAAAAAGGAGCGAAATTAATGATAATTAATGTATTTACTAGCACTGGGCGGAAGTGGTGTAGTGGCAAGTGGCACGCTTACCACGCGAGCGGTCCGGGGATCAAATCCTGGGTCGTGAGTCGCCCGGGCCAACCAAGCCTTCCATCCCTCCGGGGTCGGTTATTGGTACCAGACTTGTCTGGGAGGATAAAAACACTGACTTGTACATCGGCTGGCCCCCGCAAGTCATTGTATAGGCCACATCGCATTCAAACGCCACTACGAATGTACAAATGGAAGTAGAATGCGTGCCGCATCCCAAAAAGGGATTGATCAACGGCAAATGCTTTATCCTTTTTATTTACTAGCCTTGCGAATATGGCATTTCATTGTAATGAAGATTAAACTTTAGTCGTCAACTATGCTTTCAATACCTTTACGACTTGACTCAACTCTAAAACGAATTGAATCGACCACATCTTCAGAAGTTGGTAGTCTCTGACTTAGAAGTTCGAAAAGATTCACACAAGCCGACCACTCACCAACCCCCTCGGAAAAACCGATAAAGTTGTTGTAACGGACTGACCGAACTGCACTGGGCGAACCATATGATACCACCGCATATGCAGGATATCAAAAACGCGTAAAAGGCGCTGTTTTGATATGTCGTTTCGTCCATCTGAATTGTATTTTATAAATCTACTATTTTTCTAATCAGCACTTATTTTGAACCACGTTACCTGCAGCGACTTGAAGGCAAAGAGATAGGCCAGCCCAAGACCGGGAAGTTCCAGCGCTCGAGTTGCAGCTACAAAGAGACATACAACCGCAAGCAATCGTGAACCCTTCATGTTACGGTAGAGAATACCAAGACCTCCAGAGGCGTCGTTGTCCTGGAAAAGACGGATACGCTGCAGGCAAGGCGAATGGTGCATACATTCGCTAGAGATGATACTTCTAAACTATGTAGTCGCGAAACAACTTGTCATGTGAAATATTCACTTCATTTCCTATCTTTTTTCAATCTTTTTTAAGCTTCTCTGAGAAGAAAAAAAATGTGAAGTTTTGTTGGAAAACAGACGTGGACTCATTCAAAAGGTCGCAAATAGAAACTCACAAAACTTGAAGGAGGCAGCAGGCCAGATACTGGGACATACGCCGAAGGCAGTGGTCCTGCTCTGGATCTTTTTGGCGCAACGGGAAACCTGAAATGGAATATTTCGTTTTTCATATTTATTTGAACCGGTTCACTAACAGTGCTGTGAAATCTTGACAGCCAGCCACATCAAAAGAAAATTCCTCAAGCTTGTTTTTGCAAAAAATATTTCTGTCAAAAACACAACCCAGGGCTAGTTCAGATGGATGAATCCTTTTGATCGGTAGCATAGAGCTTTTCAGGAAAGCCATAGATGTCTGTTCTTACGATGTGCCTAGCGAAAAATCTTAGGCCTTCGAAAAAAACTCCGCTTCAACCGCTTCATTTTTCTGGTCCGTAATACGAAGGTGTGCGGCGTTTTCTCATCCGTTGTGTCTAGCATCATGCCTTCTGCTCCACGTCCACTCTATCATTGTCTCATCACCACCGAATCAAAAACTAATTAGGCTTCTCAGCTCGAAGGTTTCCCTGATCTGAGGTCTGCCTTCGTACCAGCAGTAGTGCTGCCTCGCTATTATTATTATTATTATTTCATTTAGGCTTGCATACAATCACATGACTTTGAACTGTTGGGTTCGATGTCGTGTTCAGAAATGAGCCAGAGGAAGTGATTGAATCATATTTCAGGGACAACCACTCTGAGGGAGCGGTCAGTCCTTGAACTCTTTCAGCCGCGCCCCGACGATCCATAGCTAGGTCTATCCTGGAACTGTTGCGCATTGGCCAACCTGGCATATATTCCACCTTTCTCCATCAGCTCATCGTGAGATCCTGAGAGGAGTCATTTTGCGAATCTTTGACAGATTGAATGGAAGATAAGCTCCATTGAGGGAAAACGGTGATGCTGCTTACCTTTCTCAATAACCTTTCCCTTTTCCATAACATATATTTTCTTCACCTCGCGAATAGTGCTGAGACGATGCGCGATAATAACAGTTGTTCGACCTTTAGCCGCTTTATTCAGGGCCGCCTGAAAACTTTTGAATGAATTTTCAACAAAGACAAGATTAGCTTGGTCAACTTGCCTGTTCGCAATTCCAAGAACCGCTGGAAAATAATGTACACCCCTCCCCCCGAAACGAAAACTTCGCGGTTCCTTCGAAGCTCCAGCCGCCTGTTTACAAATACTTCCGAAATTTTTGCACGGAATTCAGTGGACCCGTCCATCGAGGAAAGGAGACGGAAGGGGCCAAGATAAGGGTGAGCTTCAGTGAGGATGGCACTGTTGTTGAATGTTAGAGTCCAAGCGCTGATCGAAAAGGGTGAGTAACATAGCTACAGCTGCGGTCAAAAGTGTTCGCCGAAACGTTTTTTCGTGCATCATTTTTTCTCACTCAAATAGTGCCTTCAAATATTAATAAGACATGCCTTTTAAGCCTTCAAAACCTTGACTATTGAAGAGTTTAGATATTTGAAAGAAAGGCTTCAAACTAATCTTTAGATCTTTTTCTGGAGGGAAGAAATAAAATAACGAAAAAACTTTTTTGGTCCTACTGTATGATTGAATACACCTAGGTTTTGCACATTGGGCGATCGCAAGCAATAAAAAAGGCAACTGTTACCTAAAATGATATCAAGTAAGGCGTATTACGGTAGCCGAAATTGATCAAAAGGACGCCCTAGCTGACGTCAGTGGACCGCATCAATTTTCAACAGTCGATTAATAATGAGAATATTGGTATTGTAGCACAATTCTGCAAGGCAACAGTAACTGACACAAGGCAATGGTAAGAGAATCAAGTTGCGTGAGCAACACTAGGCAAATTGAGGATGGAGACAGGAATGTGCGAAAAGTTGCTCTTTATGCTTAACGATATGGCAAAGTGTACGGGTACGGGTATTTGCTAACCAATGGGGTCATGTCAGAGGCGAATGTAATGAGCTACAGTAACGGCACAGGATAAGCTCCAATCAGCAAACATAATATTTAGTAGTATACTATTTAAAGCGCCGAAATCGACCACAAGGCTTCAAACTCAGGTTGCGGCACTAATTGTGGAGATAGTTTGAAGGAACAACTCCAAATTGAATTTGCAGAGTAAAAACGTTCGATAATGAAGTTGTGGATGGCGATTAAACTAAAATGGAAAAAAGCAAAGAAAACCACCAATGAAGCAGCTAAATAAGGGACTCCATCTGTTTATTCTTGAAACGAAGGAGTGGTCCGGACGAGTTGTCCGAATTTGCCGCTACGCCCACTTCAAAGGCGTTCAGCTCCCTTTCTAGCGGCTTTCCAAGGTGAGTTTTTTGTTCAGTCACACTTCTTATGTTCTTGACTAGGGCTAGCGCATCATTTTCGCACCAGCAGAATCGCAGTGAGCATTGCTGGCACAAACCCAGGCAGAGGTCGTGTGAACGCTTCCCTTCGGTCTGTAGTATAGACCCCTAGAGGACAATCACAAATGTGGCGTTCCCGTGCACGGAAACCAACCGACAAGAGCGCTTGGGCCTTGCAAAGTAAGCTGCTGAAGCTGCAGATTTTTTCTCTTATCAGGCTGTTGTCTGGCGCTCTCTCATCTGTAGCGCTCTCTCATACTCTCCTCTCCGCGCTTAGTCTCTCATTCCCTTAGCACAGCCGATTAGGAAGGTGAGTGAGCCCTTAACCTAAGCGTTTTCGACGGATTCTTTTCCTTTTTTCTTTACTGCCGGCCCACTTTCGCACCAATACATTCGCATTCGTGTGCAAGAGCCACACCAATGTGATCCTGGGGCATGCCTTTAAGCATTTTTTGCACTCATTCGAATGCACAACGTTGCGTTTTGAATCATAAAAACGTAGTGAAAGAAGAGGAGTTTTACGTCGCGCTCGCGTTACAAAATTCATCACAAGGATGCTGAGTTGAGAGCAAAACTTTCGTTCCAATGCTGAGATGTGGACAACTTCACTATCGAATCTTAGTTGCGATAAAGATGCACAGCTGGTGTGACTAGTAGCGTGGACCTAGGAAGTAGTGTAACTGGTGGAACGAAAACCTATCTACACCTATGGTACTGCTCAATATCACACAGTCTTACTGCGTCCGGAAATAAATGAAATAAATAAACCGAAAGATACGGGTACGAATCCCGGCTGGGGCAAAAAGTTTGCTCACAACCAGCAATCCTGTGACAGCGATACTGAAATTTTTGTTTGACCCCACCTGCACGACTTTTTCACTGTTTGCGTCAAGAGCACTGGTTGCTTCATCCAAGAAAAGAATCCGTGGATCAGCAGCAACGGCCCTGGCTATGGCGATTCGCTGCTTCTGACCACCGGAAAGCGTCACACCACCAGCGCCCAAGTAGGTATCGAAACCCTGACAGTAGAAGCAGTAGTGTGTATATATGAAGAAATATGCCTCCCACCAAGCAGGTAATGCACAAATGGTCACAAGGTGCTACTAAGTAGTAAATGGTAGTACTAAATGCTTTACCGTAATTTTGCTAACATTACCTTCTCGAAGACGATTCACGAATTCGGTAACATTGGCGGTGTCGGCAGCTTGTATAATTTTCTCGTTGTCGATTCCGTCGCGACCCATTGATATGTTTTCTTTTACAGTGCCATTGAATAAATAAGGTTCCTGCTGAACTATCCCAATTCTCTAAAAAGTCGCAGCTTTTTGGGCCGAAACAAGTATATGCCACACAAGTCATGGGAACGGAACCTTTCTCAGCGATTCCACATCGTAGTCACAGAGAGGCACTCCATCGATAGTTATTTTACCATCACTGACTTCATAGAGTCGAGTCAGTAGACTGACCTGAGTAGGGAGGAGATCATTGCGGTGGGAGTGAAGCGAGGAAATTTCAGTACAACATAAGGAATTGACCATACCGAAGTGCTTTTGCCGGAACCACTTGCTCCAACAAGCGCAATCGTTTCGCCGCTGTGGGCTTCCCACGAAATGCCCTGAAAATCGGTACTCACGCCAATGAAGAACTCTCAGTCCTATTGGCTGTTCTAGACGAGTAAATATAAGGATGAAGAATGATTAAATGACGAAAATAAAGTTTCAAGCTGTATATGGCATTCAAAGAACAAAGAATAAGCCATAAGGAATTGCTAGTGAGCACCCGAATAACCACGTAGCTGAAGCGTATTTGAGAGGTTCTTTGTTGTTTAAATCACTTAAAACTAAAGACCCTTTTTACTCGTTAAGGCGCACAAAATCTATGTGTGGTCAGTGCTAGAATACCGTACATGCATTTACTTTCTCCCAGAAAATCTTTATTAAAGAAGCTAGAAAAAAATCAAAACAACTTCCCGAGGAAGCTATTCATCAGAGCTCTCGGATTCATTTAAAGCAGCATTCCTCGCGGGTTGATTAGAGATAAGATTCTCAATTTAGCCCCTCTGCAATTAAGATTGATAAACGACATTATTATGATCCATACAGTGTCCCTAATTAACGAGACAACCTGAAAGCCAAAATTTATGAGCTGATGCAGTCAAAAGCAGGGTGAATATCGGTCGAGGAAATCCTCGACAGGGGGGTCGTACCTGTTGGGCTGGTCCATGGGGGGTCGTACTCTTGGGGTCAGTAACAGAAGTGGTATCATGGTGCAGATAGGTAATAGGGTATAGCGCAGCAGAAAATGAAAACATCCGAAAAAAAACATGATATTAAATTTTCTTTGCAGGTTCAGTCGCTCCATTCCTCCACCTTCATGAGAAGGGCGTATTTGAAGGCAGTACAAAGAATGAAAGTGCATCCCCGCAAAGAAGACTGCCACATGTGCGCACGCGCTGCAAAGGCACCTCCTCTGCCTATCGCTCGCTCCTTCTCCCTTAATACCTCGCTGAGAATGACGCTGTTGTTAGGGACCCTGTCGGAAAAACGACAACCGTGAAGAAAAAGCGCTGGGCAAATGAAGTTGTTTTTAGGTTACAGGAATAGCACAACACACTATGTCTACTACAATACAGTTTCGTTCGAAGGTCCCCATCATATAACACCTTTCAATCGATTCTGCAACTGTGAGTGGAGGAGGGATGCATGGCTTATACCAATACCAAATCGGATGATGACGATTGCCCTATTCTTATTGTTTGCGTTCAAAGATATTGTTCTAGACACATTCCGAGTGTTGCCAACGAATCACACTTGCAATGGTGAAGAGGGAGCGGATTTTCAGGTGGCCGGATCCGTCCTCGATACATACTCGACGCAGATATCTTCTCAACTAGGAAATGTAGAAGAAAGCTAAGAAGACCATCAGAAAGCGCAAACCTTCCGCTTTCCAAAACTATCTTCCCTTTTTCAGGATCTTACGTTTAAGAGAGATATTGCTCTTGAAGTGGCAAAAACTCGCGTGAAAATTTCAGCCTCCTCGACATTTACTCGACGAAATTTGAGAGACCCTATCTTTCTGCATGGAAGGCTTCCAGAGCAATTTCAATACTTGTTGGAAACGCGAAATCCAGCTCTATCTAACTCTACCTCAAGCTGCTTCAAAGGTTGTGAAATGGAGGAATGCAACCTTTTCATCGAGGGTGTAGATTCGGACGTTTTTTTTGAAATTTCGGCAAATCTGACCCAGTGACAATCGCGCCGCAGCTGCCGTTGAATCGGCCTTTGATACACTCGGCTGTTTTGATATACTCAAGCAAGAATCAAGATTGAATCGCAACCCCGTGTCTTCAGGATTTCTGTGCGTTTCTGAACGAACCTCGCCTTGAGGTCACACAAAGTTAATGCCTCTTTCCTCGAGTCGATATTTCAGTATGTACACAAAAGTATGCAGCGATGGAAGACGTGCATAGATGACAAGATGAAGCGTCCTTAGCATTATTTTGCAGAATTTTTTTTTGATTTGTTTTGCAGGATTTATTTTAATTGAATTAATTTGCTCTGTTAGAGGGGGTCGTGCCAGGATCTCGATTTCGGGGGGGGGTCGTACCTCTGCGACCACGTACTCGACACGATTTTCACCCTGGTCAAAAGCTAGAGGGGAGCTCAACAAGCTCACTTCTCGACAGCCTCGTACTTCGGTTAGGAGCAGGCTCTTCACGATTCGTGTCGGAATGGAGTATTTTGAAACGAAACTAGCACAAATTCCGACTACTTTCCCAAATTCGAAAGCACGGTCTCTCGTTATCTTCATTATGTCAGATTAGATTCTCCTATTAATCCTGTTTCACTAGTTTGGTTCGATCTATATCACTCGTTCTTTCCGTCCTTGCGCTGTGCTCGTGGTTGTAGTTTTTTTTATTTTTTCTTATTCTTTTTCCACATGCAATAGCGTGCAGTAAAGTAAGTAAGTACAGGGTGGGGCAAAATTACTGGTGCACTAAATTTTCAATGGCATTTTGACAATAATTCTCACAAATCAATTCTAATTATCAATATTATTTACTACAAACATGACAATACAAAAAATGTTAATGCTTCTCAAAATGATCTCCTTTAGCCTTCACACAGTCCTTCAGACGTTCGACAAATGCTTCGCATGTGGCACGCAGGTACTGGTCATCGATTTCGTCCCAAGATTTTGAAAGCGCCGCCTTAAGAGAGTCCAAGTTTGGATGTCTGGTAGAACACGCTTTGCTCTCCAAGATGGACCACACAGAGTAATCCATCGGGTTTAGATCAGGAGAACTGGAGGGCCATTCGTCGTGTCTGATGAAGTCGGGCAGGTGCTCGGCGCACCACTCCTGGACCATCTTTGCTTTGTGTGCTGGAGCAGAATCCTGCTGGAAGCACCAGTAGGCTTCTCCGAAATGGGAGTTGGCCCACGGCTTGAGAACTTCCTCCAGGATATTTTTGTAAACCTCTGCGTTGATTTTTACACCAGCTTCAACGAAAACAAGTGGGGTCTTCCCCGTAGAGGTGACTCCTCCCCAAACAAGAATGGACTGGGGGTGTTTCGCTCTTTCCTGGAGTCTTGCCTTGGTGGTAGCATCAGCAAGTGATCCTGCAATAATCCTCTCATTTTGGGAGTTGAAGGCTGGATTCAGAGTAAAAATCTTTTCATCACTGAAAACGATGTCTCGGGCGCGTGCCACCGTGAATCGCTGCAGCAACTTCTTGCATCTCTCCAATCTCCTTTTCTTCATAATGTCCGTCAGGAGTTGGCATTTCTGCAAGCGATAGGGGAACTTCCTTAGCTTACTTCTGACAATCCTCCTCATTGACCTCGCGCTTACTCCAACGTCTTTCGCCATCTGGCGCATCGATCTCCTGGCGTTCCTTCGAATTCTTTCTCTGACGAGCCTCACATTTCTCCGACTCGTAGCTGTTGTGGGACGTCCTCTTCCTTCCCTGTCCTCTTCGGTCTTCAGTTCTTTATAGCGTCGTACTGTATTCTGAACCGTCCTTCGAGGTACGGAAAGGATCTTCACAATTTCTCTTGTTTGCTTGCCGTCGTTGTGAAGTTTGATGATCGCGCTCCGTAGGTCAGAACGACGGACCATTTTGTATTCGAGTACGTAGGAATTACGCAACCTCCAGGCAACATATCACAAGCGAGTGAAACAGGAAAATCTCCAAGAAGTGTTAAAAAATTCAAAACGTATAGGTGCACCAGTAATTTTGCCCCACCCTGTAAGTAACGTCGAAGTACGGGCTCTTTTCTAACGAAAATATTAAACTGGAGAAATTTAAAGTACTCGCTCTTGTGTACTCAGAGCCCACTTACATTCAGGACTGACTGTTTTCTAGTTGAATAGGAGAAGTGAACGTCCTTCAAAACAATGTGACCTGCTGCAACTTCCTTCCTGAGGCCTTCCTTTTCACGAAGTAGACGCAACTTTGAATTCACAGCATATTTCAGCATAAAGGCCTCAATAACATTGCCCTCAGATTCGCACCCTATCAATGGTTTCGTAAATGGCAGTAGCTGCCACCCTCGCTTTCAACAAGGCCATCATGTGTGGTCCAAGCATTCCAAGGTAGTAGGCGGTAAGCGAAATTGTGCCCACACAAAGAAGCACATCACCACGATCAGCAACCAAACCGTTGAAAAATCCATAACACCCAAACCTGAAGACCTGCGTTTAACAAAGAGCATTGAGGAATATGGATTTTATGTGATAATTTTGAAAATGGACTGAATAATTTCAGTAGCAACTAGAGAACATTATTACCAGAGGGCAACTCCAATAACAACGTATATTTGGAAGAAAGAAAGTCCCTCGAAAAATCCCATCCAGAAATGACCGCGAATAGAATACGGCAGTGCTCGACCGAGTGCTGCCTGGTATTTCTGGAATGGGAAAACTGCTTTATTGATCGCTTTTTGAAAACACTTTCATTCGGGTAAACTTAGGATATTTTCTTTTCAAATCAAGTTATAACTGCAGGCTTAACCCAGTAATCGTGTAAGAAACGAATCGCGTTTATCCTTCCTAATATGTCTACTGTCTTCGCGTGTTCTTTTTGCGGAATTTCGAAATTTTACAGAGAAAACTTCTAGGCCATCCCATTGGTGTCATTCTTTTCAAACGGAATATTTTCTGCTAAAATCCCAAGGTTTTACTTTATGTAATGGACCGCTCGAAAGAGACCAGAATAGGTCGGGACCGACGATGAGTAGAGGCTACATAAATTATGGCTCGACCATGGCTTGTGTTGTGCGAGAGTAGTACCGAAAGTGAACGTATGCGCGGAGAGCACAGACGGCCCGAGCATGGCGAGTGTGAATGTTTGCGCAGATTAAAAAAAGGAAGAAAAAGAAAAAGACAAAAAAATTTTTCACCCAAAAAACCAAAAAAGAGAAACGTCACTGACCAGAACGATAATCCTCGGACGGTGCGTTTGGGGACGCCATCGAGCCAATATTCACCCTAGTTTTCGCTTTGGCTAACTTCACCGACTGCACCTCCCAATTCGCAGACATGAAACTCAACGAGATTGCAAAGAACGTTTCGAGCGCTTAGTGACTTCATGTGAAAACATGGGACTTTAGCAGAAATTCCGTTTGAATAAAAGTGACAGTACTTATGGGACAACCTAATACTTTCACCATGAGACTTAAAGGAATCTTCCACGGACCATGGACCAGTGGGCGGGACCGGAAGTGGTTTTGCGACGAAATGCATGGTAGGTACGGATCCACGTTCATGGGAAGGTTTGAAGTGAATCCTGTTCACGTTCGTGCGTTCGACACGTGGATCCGTACCTACCATGCATTTCGTCACAAAAACTTCCGGTCCCGCCCACTGGTCCATGGGAAGATTCCTTTAACCGAGTTTCTCTGAACATGAAATTTAACCGAATTTCTTTAGCTACAAGGCTGTTCCTTTGAGGAAGGTAGGTGGGATGTTTCAACCACGCACGACTCACAAAAAGGCCATGTTTCCCTTCCTACCCCTTCTCGTTTCAAGGGTTGCAGAAACTGGGAGAGTTCTCATACATTGAGAAAACGGTAGCTTTTCCGTTTCTGTAATAGTACTGGCATGTACTACCTGCATCATGAACGGGAATCTGGGAGACATGAAAAGGTTAATGACAGGGATGCTACTCTAAAATTGAAACTCTGGTTTGAAGCTGCTTCAGCTATATAGCAAAGAGTAGCTGAAATGAAACAGGCGTTTTGTTCACGATCGGAAACGATCCCCTCACATGATTTGACTATGCATCTGTGCTATCTTAGGTGATAACTCCGTTTTAGATATGATAAAACCTCTCGACTTACCTTCACCATGTGTTCCTGTCCGTTACACGACTGCACGGTTTTCACGTTCATAACGGATTCTTCTGCTATGGAAGCGGCTTCTGTTTGTAATGTTCATCGCTTTGCCTAGGCTGACCGAGTTCACCTGAATTTGTAACAATTATTAAGAAGAAAGAACTAGCAAAAAATGAGGCCTCATTTATGCGACACTAATCAAAACCTGCTTTTTTAATGAAGGGTGAAAAATTAGCTCTCGTCGATAAAAATCTTTCATGTAGAGTATGCCACACCTTTAACCCATCTTTGGAACATGGAAAATCAAGTGGGTTGACCTATACGTGGGCGGCAGGGACTGGGTAACATTTTACCTTCCCCGAACGAATTCAACACCAACTTACCATCCCTGGAAAAAGAAAGGCTTGAGTGATACTCAATTAGGAATTTGGTTCCCTGACCCTCTGCGTGGGAAAAAGACGTTGCTATATAGTCGACAAGACGAAGGGTAATCCTGTTGAGGGGATTCATCATGTTACTCTTGCCATTCCGTATTAAGCCCATGGCTCATCGTAGAGTAAGTGTCAAGAAGCAACCTCCGTTCTCTAGCAATGTTATAAGGCAGTTAATAGTGGTATAGGATAATAGTAACCATATATAGATAACATACTCTTCCTAACATGGCCATAGTCACTGTGGCAATCGGTCCCATGGTGAGTGAGATCACGGTTATCTGCCAGTTGATGGCACAACAGGCGATGATCGATGAGAAGAACATGGAGAATCCTCGGAATAAGGAGGCCCATCTTGTCGCCCATGCCATCCTGTATTCGGGCGATGTTACTGAAGTA
>MU894902.1:0-18134 GCA_036418205.1 Ostertagia ostertagi
TTTCACCGGGAAGAATTCAAGAAGGTCTCTCTTATGATGTACACTTTTCAGAATTGTTCAGAGGCTTCGTAAAACATCCTAAAGATTGTGCTCCCAGATCTACGCATTCTCCTATAACAACAGGTGCGCAAGCGAAAAAGCGGTGCGGGACCGAAGTGATACGCAGCACTCATTGTTGTAACCACTCAGAGTGGTGCATGTTCTGGGTAACGTAATGTGAACAAGAAGTTTCCGTTCAAGGGAAGATTTCAAAATAAAGTTGAAGAAGTGGAAAACTAACTAGTTGAAAAACGGGCAACCTTCCTGCGGGTGCGAACCAACAACCATTTCGAATCGAAGGATGTTCCTCCAGGGATCTAGTATGGCCCTCTCGCGGCGATTTCGGCCCCAACTGGGTAGCCACTTGCCGCAGCTCTCTAACCGTTCAGCAGAGAAAGCACTAGCATTAAGAAGGCAGTACCAATGAGAGTCGCATCGGAGTGGAAATCAACTTGTAAGATCCCATTTTTAGAGTTCTGGGCCATTTCTCCTGGTTTTTTCTTCATCCCAGAACCACTGACCACCTCTACCTAGATTCTAATAGGCAGTCTTCTTGTCACAAACTCCGCCTTCGAGGTTAGCACAAGTAGAGCTACAAAGAAAGTTCAGTTGAATTATCCAGCCATTCAAATTGAGATGTGCACCCACAAGCGTGTCTCGAAACTCTTCTTCTTCAACCAAGTTGTTGCAGAGAAGAAAGTGCCTGAGAGTTGGTGCCAGAGCACGACGATTCCCATCTGGAAGAAGAAGGGCAGCCCTGCAGACTGCACGAGCTACCGTCCAATTCGCCTGCTTTCGCACAGCATGAAGATCTTTGAGCGAATTGTAGATCGTCGTATTCGCGACATAGTGCAGCTGACCACGAACCAGTGTGGATTTGTAAGCGGCGTTAGTACCATCGATGCAATACATGCCGCTCGTCTACTGCTAGAAAAACACCGCGAGAAACGGAAGCCTCTGCATTTTGCCTTCCTAGACTTAGAAAAGGCTTTCGATCGCGTTCCGCGTGATGTAATATTGGTACGCTTTGAAACACCTGGCCGTCACACACAGACGTGCCTGGAAGAAGGCCCAAGGGACGCCCAAAGCAGCGCTGGTCTGATACGTTGCATATGGACTTAAAGTTAGCTGGTATTCCATCCCGATCAGGCATTCAATCGGGAAAAGCGTCAAAACATACCAGAAAAAAGCGGATACGCTAAAGAAAGAAGAAAAAGAAGAAAAAGAAGCGTGCCTCGAAACGCTTGAGTTCAAATCTGCTATCGTACCTGCTTAACGAGTTCCTGAAAGAATTATGGGCATGAAAGCGTAGCGGTAGTAATCCGGACTCACAGACAAGAGGTCGTCAAATCGACCTCAAAGCGAGTCCGCACTTTTTTCATTGAGAAACATAGCTAGACTAACCTCAACCATCCCATTAATTCCATCACTGCTTGCCTTGCCTTACATGGTCCGTATCAAAAGTCTGCCGCTAGAAGTTTCACTAGCGCATCATGAGGCAAATATGCTTGAACATCTGAGGAACAGCTCGCAGACCTTCCATGCGAGCAAGTCAGGCAAATGTTGTTGAGGTAGTATTGATATGGAAAGCCTCAATCTCACAACCACTCCAGCTGTGAGTCAGGGTCACCACAGCTGCGCTATCCAGCTTCATGACTTCTTTTAAGAATTTTGTTCCACGAGACAACGAAAGCAGATTCGATCAGCATTCTGAGGGGAGGGGGTCGGTATAGGCAACGCATAATCATAAATTACAACTTGTAGATTGAAACCAACGAAAAATTTTCTCAATCGAATAATCTTTACAGATTTATCTGCCCCCGTATATACATGGAATCAGCCAAATAATCTGAAACGAATCGTAAACTTAGTCGCTGAAGGAGTGGATCCGAAGGAGCCACTGCCAAAATCATTCGACTGGAGAAATCATGGCGCAGTTACCGAAGTTAAAGATCAAGGTATTGCTCTATTTTATATCACAGAGCTCGAAATTATCATATACTCAAAACCAGCTGAAGTATAGGTTATAGCCTCAGCTCAAGATTTCCGAATGAGAGCCACCCATTAAACTTCGCGATACTCTGTGATATTTGAACAAGTCGACTGGTATATCTTCACAACTAATCTGTTTTCAAAACGACACTCCAACCGAAAACGGAATCAGTTGGCCTCGCTCGCTCAGTCCGATAACATCGGCCTTGATCATCCTGGCTTCTACCGAAAAATCTCTGACGTGACCTCCAGGGCTATGTGCGAAAAGACGACTCACCATACTGTGTCGTTTCATTCGGCAGCATTTTACAGAGATAAGATACTAGATCACCACTGCTCCTAGTTTAACAAGCTCCGTCATGTTAAAAGAATGAAGGACCAGATCTCTTACTGGTTTCGCACATACCGTATCCTTGATACACTTTGCCAGGCTCTTGCGTGAAGCTGGGTAAACATACCGCCTACCAGCAGGGCATACCGCTATCGTTGTTACTTTTTGAAAAATTTTTACGACCCCCCTCCCCCAAGGTGGATTTGATACGACCCCCTTTTCCACACCTCGACCACTCTCTATAGTATTTAATTCTGATACCACTCAACCCACCAAACTCCGCCCACTTTTTCCTCCAAAAATGCCGTCGAGCGGGGGAGGGGAGGGTATAATATAGCTACTCTAAAACATTAAAAATTCCATTTCAAGCGACTGAAACGGGTACGACCCCCCTCCTACAAACTCAATCAAGTACGCCCCCCCCCCGTTGTTACTAGTAACAACGTAGGGTTGGCAATGCTAACAGGTATTCTCAATCAGTTAACTGGAAGGATTAGAAGCCTGCTTAAGTCGCCTGCATCAGGGTTAGCACGTGATGGCTTCTGAACAGCAGTGCGCTCCTGCCCCCCGCTTGTATCGCTGCGCAGCCTCGTCGCCAAGCGGCAATACCATTCATAAAAGGGACATTTGGTGGAGAGATACCAGGAGTATTTGTCGCTTGTTGATACAATTTCTCGAGTCGCATTCTTGCAAGCACACTCAGTCTCCCAATTAAAATCAGGTGCGGCACAGTTATCTTTTTCAAGGAACTTGAAACCTAAGAAAGTTGAATTCGTTTCGAATAGAGTTCAGTAGAACTGTACAAATGGAGAATAAGCTTCAGGTCAGTGTGGAAGCTGTTGGGCGTTTCTGTGTCACAGGAAATATCGAAGGCCAGTGGTACCTGGCCAAAAAGGAACTTGTGTCACTTTCGGAACAACAGCTCCTCGATTGTGATACCGTTGACTGGGGATGTAGCGGTGGACTGCCTATCAACGCTTACCAGTTAGTTTAATGCTTTGGGCCTTTCTATTTTTGACAGATATCTTTGAATATAATGTTGAGATTCGTTACGAAGCTTCTCGGGTATTCTTGCAGTAGGAACTTCCTGTTATGGGCTACGGAAGAGTGACAGTATGTGCTGCAGACACGCCCACCCGTCCGTAATTGATCAGTTCACGCGTGCAGGCAGCTACGCGCCTGAGCCGATTACCACGAGTGGACATGAGAGCAGAATGTACTGTCGCCTCTGGCAGCGTGCATTTCGTAGGATTCACCTGCAAGTTTATCTGAACACTTCTTCTTTTCATACGGCTTGCATTGCGATGAGTGCTCCGAGCAGACAACTAATGTGCATGGTATGAGGGTAGGTAGGAGAGCTTGGCCACCGGAATCCAGTAAACCGGTAGGCGTCAGTTCACCACTAATGATTGTCTCATAGGGAGATCATTCGCATGGGCGGCCTGGAATCGGAAGACGATTACCCGTACGAAGCGAAGGAAAAGCAATGTCATCTTATCCGCTCGGTTAGTCCTAGTTTTGTTAGCATATAAAATATATTAATTACCAGTTTAGCGCCGCACGCTACCGCGCGCATTAAACGGAAGGTCGGGATGAGACAGGACAGCCGACGAAGCGCTAGATTCACCGCTAACATAAGCTCTTTATCTTAGCAGAAGCTCACCGTTTGATACGCGCAGTGGAGTGCGGAGCTAAAGTGGTGTCTGTAAACAACCACCATGCATCGAATGCCAGTGTAATTTAGCGGTCGGATTGTGTGTGATGTTAAAATATAAACATCCAGCACTCGTTATCGTATTTTTGAACTTACACCATACATTTTTAGGAACTCTGGGGGGCATAGCGGTTTAGTGGTATTTCGGGCTGGTGATAACAACGCAAATGGAAGAATATTGAAATGAAATGCTTTATCTAAAGTCTGGTTTTGAGTGACCTCCATATTCTTGCGCATATCGTTATTATGGGCCCTTATCAGCCGTTATCCCTTCCTTTTTTCCACCATACCTATCTCCCGGCAAATACCTGATCCCCCCCACAAACACCGAACCAAACGCCTCAATGATGCTGGGACGCCCTTTATGGAATATCGTGGAATTGGCGTTCTGGCGCCCCTCTGTCGGCCCTTATCAATCGTTATCAGTTTCTGGCACCCACCAACAATGTCCCCGTCCCACCCCACATAACTTTTAAGTATGGTTGCTCTGGTGTCAAGGCGAGCCAGGCAACGGAATCGACGACTTCAGCGTTGGCGCACTTTTCGGCCCTAATCATCGGGCCCTTATCAAATCGTTATCAAGTTTCTAGCCGCCCGCACGCAGCAGCGCGCGAGCGGGCTTGTGCAAGCACGCCAGTCCCACCCCACATAACACTTGTAAGTATGGTTGCTCTGGTGTCAACGCGAGCCAGGCAACGGAATCGACGACTTCAGCGTTCTGGCGCGCCTTATCCGCCCTTATCAATCGTTATCAACTTTCTATCACCCATAGGCACCCACCACACAATGTCCCCCACCCACCCCACATAACACTTGTAAGTATGGTTGCTCTGGTGTCAATGCGAGCCAGGTAACGGAAATCGACGACTTTTGCGTTCTGACGCCCCTTATCAGCCCTTATCAGTTGCAATCACTTTCAATCACCCACCAACAATGTCCCCGTCCCACCCCACATGACACTTGCGAGTATGGTTGCTCTGTGTCAACTGGAGTTCCTTGACAGGATTGACGACTTTTGCATTCTAGCGCATCTTATCAGCCATTATCAGTTGCTATCGCTTCCAATCATGTACCACCAATGTCCCGGGACCGCCCCACATAAGACTTGTAAGTATAGACGCTCTTTTACCAATATGAACGGCAAAACGAAATTGGCGATGCTCGCTTTCTAGCCCCTCTTATCAGCTATTATCAGTCGTTATCAGTTCCTATCACGTACCACTTGTGTCCCCATCCCACCCCCTATAACATATGTAAGAACCACTGCGCTATTACTGTGACTCGAGTTATGAATTCCGTCAAACACACCAACGACACACACAGCCCCACCCCAACAGGACGACATCTAGCCGCGTATATACTTAGTAGGATTATATCTGATTGACTTTTTTTTTCGCCCCCTCTTTGCGGATAATCCCATTGTTTAATCACTACAAATAGGCTTCACTTAGTCACTCATAAGCGCTCTTCTAAGAAGAAGTAGTTGTAATGGCCTTAGTGAGGTTCAAATGGAAAAAGTGGGATATAAATACCGTAGTCCAACTTTATTACCAGATTTTGGATGGAAAGCAACATTTTGAGATTACCGTAAAACCCAAAGCCGTTGCCAGCGATAGCATCACGGAATGTGCCGGGAAAGTAGAGCGGTGTCTAGTTATTGAAGGAAGCTATCTGTTCATCTATATGCATAAGATAGGCACCGTCATACCGCATAAGCTGACAGGCTTCTCTATTTTATAGGCTCATGCATTGAAATCATTTTGATTGTAGAAAAGAGCTCTACAACAGTATGCCACAAGCCATGTTGGGATTGCCCACAAAAATTGCCCAGTTGGAACAAGACCCAGCCCTCTCGCTTGTCCGGCCAACCGCGCTACGCCCGTTTCATTGCTAAAGCTTTCAGCCTCGCGGTCATTGCCGATATCGGCTAACCGGCTCAACACGTTAGACGTGTGAGTGCTGAAAGCTATGGTACGTATACCATGAAAAGCTGAGTTGGAATGAAATGGTGCCCCGGTAGCGTAACTGGTAGCGCACTTGCCCGGAAAGCGAGAGGTGCGGGTTCTAGTCCCGCCTGGGGCGAAAGTTTTGTTCACAACCCAGCATTCTTGTGAAACATTCGCAAGGCGAACTGCGGCCAAAAACAGCAAACAGCAGTCAACAACACAACACACTTATCCGCGGGTTCCGCGATACTTCTTCGGGCCGTTTGATTTCTGTCGCTATCAGCAGCGATTCCCATACCCCACACCAGCCTCCGACACTATGATACCTCAATAAGTGTTGCCTAGAAGTACAACGTCGTGTGCAAAAATCACTGGAACCAGAACAGAGCAACACTAAAACTTCAACAGTTTTGTATACCTCTATTTCCCATAGGTGAACTTTGTGTGTTGCCTTATATGTTGTTAAGTTCCCGCTGCAACTCGTCCTGGATATCGTGACTTACTTTCTGATATGCATAACGGTCTAGCTTGAATTACAAATCAATCCCATCAAGAATATATGATGTTCCATAGTTCTCACGCCGAGAGAGCACCCTCCCAGGACACAGGTCCATGGGAAGGACACTGCTAGAATCGACCTCTCAATAAGACAAGGTATATGCAACCGAAAGGAGAAGCCGAAGATGGCGAGCTGCACGTCTATATATAAGATGACTTCCATGGGTGAACAATTCAATAGGGTAAGTCGGTCTCTCACGATACCCCCGTAACGGACGAAATACAGAAGCGGACCGTCCGGCAACATGGCGGCACTGATACCATCGGGTGCATGTGCCAAGCGAGATATGAGTCCTGAGCGAGAACGCGTAGGTGGACGTCCGAGAGGAGACAAGCAGCGTAGATCTTAGAACGAGGAAGTTCAGAGCCGACGTCTCGTGAGAGGCAGAAGGGAAAGAAGCATGACAAGTCGCGTGAGCAGAAGATCCTACGGAGCCCCCAAAGACGCTCGTGTACGTGCGCATACAGAGTTGCAAGAGCCGCTAAGGCTGCTGTCGCCACCGGCAAAGAAATGGGAAATAAGCGACCATTGGTCAGAATTCTGGAACAAGCACGAGGAAACGACTAGAGAAGTTCTCCTTCATGCTGTCAAGCCCGCCATCGGCATAACCCGCAACAGGACATGTGCGGCGTGAGATGGAAAGTGTAGATAGGGCGTGACAGCGTATGGGTGTCATCGTGCCTAGAAAGCCAGCCGACAACAAGATGAGGTGGAACAGGCATGCTCAGCGGTTGCACGTTAGCTAACGAAGAGTTCCTGATCCCCGCCTCAAATCTCACGGGCAGGAAGACTACAGCTTCTCCCATCAGGCCTTGGACTGATAAAGGCACGAGAGTAAGTGTGCACACTGGCGATGGGAGAGAGAGGAAAGATGTCCGGTTTGACCGAGCTTAGGGTGCACAATCGCAGCATGGAAGGCTCATCGGAAGATTATCTAAGGTGGCTGAGCGCCCACCAGACTTCCGACTCAAGGTAAACAGTGGAAGGCAAGATAGCCGTATTGCGAGAAGGGACAAGCAGCCGAGGCCCAAGTCTGTCAACACACACACGAACCGCAATGCGATCTCTCGACTACCGCGTCTGACTATTTACGTGGGCGTATCTACCCTGAAGTGCACAGAGCGCCTGGCGATCCTTCAACGCTGCCTGGGACCCGATGTCACAGGAACAATTCGGGTACTCCCACCCCCCCGAGAGAGCACAGAAAGGAATGCCTTTTCAGACCGCGCGCAGCAACGTGATGGAAGAAGTGTTTAAGATGAAAAGCGCACTGCCATACCTGCCTGGTATAGCCTTGCCTCGACCTGGAGAAGCGTGTTCGCGATTAAACCCCGACTTGACCTCAAGCCAGTATTATGGGGACGCGCTAGGTAACGGGATCGGCCCGAGAACATCTTATCTTCCAGGGAGCATTGTACGAAAGGGGCCACATCTAGCCCATAGCGCACTCGCAGCGCAACCGAGCCGTACCACAAGAGATAAACATCTCCGTCTTCTAGGCCGTGAGGCAGGGACAGACCTATTGCTTTGATGAGACGACTGTCCTTAGATCTCACTCTGAGTCATATTCTAGTGTAAATGGCAATCAAGAGAGAGCGAGAGCGAGAGAGGGTGGAGGTCGTCTCCAACCCTACTCAGGGCGGTGATAGAATTTTAAACATCCAGACTGAGAGTTGATCGTGGACCCAGCACTAGTCATCTGTAATAGGGCCAACCATGAGCATCAAACGCCGTCTCTATGAATTTCACACAAAAAGTAGAATGCTCAGCAGCATCTGCGAAAAAGAGGGATGCGAGACAGCAGATGCGTTATCTCTTTTCCATTCACACACATATCCAAGTAATCAGCCTAAACGTAAGTTCTTGCAGAATATTCTCCGTTAGCATTAGACGACTCAGTCGAGCTGACCATATCGCATAGGAACAAATGAAAGCTGGGTGTTACACGAAGGTGCGCCGGAATAATAGGTCAGTCCCAATATACTTTAACGCTGTGTTTTTTTTTTTTGCGGATTTATATGTACCTGCTTCTTGATGTAGAAGAGATATGCTTTTCACCACGCCAGCGGCTTAGTCGACTGAATACTAATAACGATAGTCAAAATTTCCTGTGATCTTCAGGCTCGTCGACTGATACGACCAGGCTAGCGGCAGGGGTCCGGAATTCGTGCACGGTTGCTGATGAATTACCGACTTCTAAAAATTTATACTACCCTCCCTGAGAGCAGTGAAGTACAGCCCTGATGCATGCTACACCCTACTTTTGCCTAGGATTTCCAGAACTCTATACCGCAGGCGATGCGCTCAACCGTCCCGAGACTAGGAGGAATGTGTCAAGTGCCTTATTGTTCTTTAGACGTCGCAGACTCTCATATACCTCATATGCAAGTCGA
The DNA here is from genome assembly GCA_036418205.1 of Ostertagia ostertagi. Lineage (NCBI taxonomy): Eukaryota > Metazoa > Nematoda > Chromadorea > Rhabditida > Trichostrongylidae > Ostertagia > Ostertagia ostertagi. The sequence continues at coordinate 8,975 of MU894902.1, forward strand.
AGCCCCAAAAACACGACCTATGCCCCAGGTGCAAATCACTGAAACAAAACTTATGTCGCAAAGAGGCCTCGCCTTTTATTGAAGAATACGACAAATATTCCTTAGATGTTCTCCTAATAAAGAGCACCAAAAAGAAAATTTAGCCCATCTTAAATCCGTTCACACACAAGGTGACTTAGTGACGTACTATCTGCAAAAACAGCCGTATCTCAAGCGTCTACCATAATCGACTATAATATCCCATCCCGCAGCTGCTATCATAATTCTTCTATCTCCTAACTGGGAATAGTAGGGCACATTGCCGGATATGCAAGATGGTTGTTTGACTTCAAGTCTCAAAGGAGGCGTCGAATAATCCGTATATGCATACGTGGGGGACAATCCGAGCGCGCGACCTCACCCATAATTCCGTAGAACAGATCGACCATGCGAGAGAGATGTCGAGCTGCACACACACTCTCTCACTTATCCCCGACCCGTGCATTAGCCCTGCGCCAGGGAGCATTCGACGCGCAGGATCCGCACACACCAGCACGGTTACTAGTTCCAAGTCTTGCTGCGTGGCGATGACTTCTTAACCATTCTTTTCCTGATCACCATCTTCGGTACTTTGTGCGGCGCAGATGAGGCTCCTGATAGGCGCACCCACAAGAGCTGCGCGTTAGGCAGATCACAGATCAGCAACCTCTCGGAACTCCCAGTTAGCGATCCCACGTTCAGAGTCCCAATTCGAACTAGCTTCTTTGGCCGAGGCCGTTCACTCCTCGGTAGCCCTCGCATACTGACCACAGAACTCGGGCGGGGGTTCTGCGCGCCACTTCCGGGTGACGTCCTAGCTTTATCACTGATTCCTTTTTCGACTTTAGACATATTGGTTGTGACGGGGGTCTTCATCAGCCGGCCTGTCAACCTGGGCCTGACGCTGGTACTAGAACCATTTTTGCAATTTTGTCCTAGGCATGACTGGAGCTGATCGTCGAGGGATCGAAACCGCGTTTCAGCGTCAATATAAGAGCCTAACCTCATACTACGGGCCAATCATTCGACCTGCCTTGGTGTGGCCCTCTATTTAATTTATTTGATAGAATAGAATGTGCTCTTCACTATGCTATCAGGCTTACTCGTTTTGCTTTTACAAAGTGCAGTTAATTCTGCTTTGAATGTGAATGAAAGTGTATCTTTTTTGCCATGCACCATTCTAAATCGCAGCCCCCCACCCTCCCTGCATGAGTCATGTAAAGGTATTGCCACTTGGCATAAGGTGCTCCACTGTGTTCTAACAGGGGAAGCCTTGAACGTTTTTTGGCTGGAGGCGGACACCAATATGACTTCGGGCCAGGCAAACCCTCTGAGAGCTAGAACAGAGCTGTCCACGAACATTACAAATGGGGAAGCTAGGACCTTCTCACAGTGCTGAAATGCGTTACAGCAGCGCCATGCCTCCAATTATCGATGCAGCTACATCAGAGGTGATAAGGCTAATCGTCGCGCTTAGTTGTTGGTATGTTGATTAAAGGCAAACCCCGGGATTAGCCCGACTAGTAGGAAGGATACCGCGAGGGAAATTGTAAGACCCGTACCTACCTAGATCACTCCAACTTGGTCGCGAAAATCGCGCGGTTAGGGCGCTAATCCTTACGGGCCTCCAACCATCGAACGCTTCCCACCCACCGCGAGATGTGGTGAGATCAGCGTGCATTGATGTAGAGATCAGCGTGCTCTCTCAAACGACGTTCTCTCTCGCGTGTTTTGACCTCTTTGATCGCCCTGTCTCGCCATCGTACCACATCCGACCTTATTGAAGGTTAAGGCCTTAATTTCAGCGTTCCCAAAGAGTTCTCTTGCTTTCCTCTCCACTTTCGGGTCGCAGCTAAGCTATCACTACGAAGCGCTCTTAGCACCAGTTTAATTCCGGAGTTTGCCTTTAATCACATTTCCGTGCGCCGAACGAGCCCGCGAATCGTTGTGTTACCCTTGATGACTGCGGGCACAAAGCCAATTGCTCTTCGGGAAACTATTCTTTTGAGCACGCCCGCTTTCAATCCAGGCTTCTGAAGACAAAGAAACCTAATCAGAATATTGACGGAAACATCTTTTTCCACACGTGCTTACTTTACATATGTTCTTTCATTTCCTTGTGCAAGACTAAATACAAAAAATACGTCGTAGTGTGCCTTAAGGCACAATTCCATTATAGTATGAGCAAAAACAGGTAGTCTGATGTGCTATTTATTTTTACGAGTATGCACCTCACTGTGCACCATATTAAATAAAGAGTTCTCCAAGCAGATGGCAATAGGGCATTCCGCCATACCGACGCGGATAACGTTGGGGAATGCCTGGAAAATCTTTCTATCAAATTCATAGCTACTCTATGCTCATCGTCATTATTTAGGTATCAATGCAGACTACATGATGTTCTATCAAGGCGGCATTTCTCATCCGAGATCCTGTAATCCAGCTGCTTTGGATCACGGCGTTCTTCTCGTCGGATACGGTGTCGAAAAGAAGATGCCCTATTGGATTATAAAGAACTCATGGGGTTCTGATTGGGGGGAAAAAGGATATTACAGGTAACGACCTGTTTCATTCTAACATTAGTGTTCTCACTTATATATCACAGGCGCGGTGTCGCAAATTAGCATTATGATAGCTAAGAGATCATGAAAAATCGACAAAAGCTGTAACAGGAACGAAGTTATAGCCAAATATTTTTTTCTAAGGTCAACACACCAAAATCAGACATATGCTGTCTCCAATTGGCCCGCTCCAGCTTCGCATTCAACACACACAGTTACAGCGAATTTTTCAGGGGATCTCCAATTATACCCACATCTGAGTTCGAACTGATAGTTAGTCTTTCGTCCGACTAACATTATGAAAGAGTTTTCACTCTTGTCGAAGATTGAGACGCCATCAGAGTTGGCTTACGTCGCCGAGTCATAAAGCAACTTGTAGATGATCCTTTGCATTCAATGAGAAACTACTTATACATGACTCCTTCCGTCTGACGTTGCTTGTCAGTGCTGTCCCTACGAATCTATGTACCTGTAACTGGCCATCTCTCGTTTTTGCATATGGCGCTCTTTTCTACCGAACGTCCCAGCGCAGCGATTCCCTCCGCAGTTCCCTCTGGTCTGTAACATCAGCCAAGCTTGGGAGATAATTCTCTATGCTAATTTTCATGTAGACCGACAGCATCAATAAGCTATATAAGGGAGCCATACAGCCACTTCCTTCGAATCCAGTACTGTTAGAAGGACTAAAGTTAGCTTACATGAATAATCATTAATGTCTGCCCCCATTTCTGTATAGTTCGGCTCAATTCGCGAGCATCCATATTACAACCAAAACGATCAAAGATGGCACTTGTTACAAACTCCCGGACAATTAACGCACCCGCTGCCCTAAAGCCTCATTTGTCGTATAATTGGAGGGGGACTTCTATAAAACTCAACTTAGTAGAGAACATATTTTATAAGGAGCAGCGCGGGTCTCTTTCGCATTTTCTACGGACCCCTTCGTGCACTTTTCTCACACTTTATCGTAAGCGACTTGCTACTGCTCAATTTAGTCATCGTTCAAGACCTGTGACTGCATATGTGATTAACGAAGCTGGGAATGTCACATTTTTGAAATTTTAGCTATATATGTATATTTATATATTATCATATCTCAGTGTGTTCCAAATATTCATGTCCTACACACAGCAGTATATTTCAAGCTTCTAAACGGACGATGCTGACTGAATTTACACATAAGGTAAATTGCATCATCCCCAACAATGTGGAACAACTAGATATCGAAATACTCTCCAACGCGACTAATGCAAGCTCGAAGTCGCTTCTTAGGCTTTGCGCACGTTGCACGCAGGAATTCCTCGTCTATTTCTTCTCAGGCTTCCTTCAATGTTCCTTCCAGTGACTCAAACTGTGACGAAGAACTTGACACATCTTACTTTCGCTCTCTCCTTACCTCGCTCACGCACAATTATCAGAGGTGCGGCTGGCGCGAACTCTGTGAAAAGATGCCCGCTTCTGGTGCCTCAGCAAAGTTCCGCCACCATACGACTTGAGACATTGCATGAGGCCTGAGCACTTTTCTCTGGCAAACACCCTCGTGGGTTACTTTCCATTCGGGCGAACTCTGTTCGTTGCTTCTTGTAAGTTCATGGCTCATGTGCCGCTTTGCTTAATGAACCACGCCGAAATCAAGCAGGAAATAATCGGCCCTTACCACCTGGAGCGTGGTGTTCCTTTTAACACCGACAATTGAGAACTGAAGTTCGTGACGTTTCGGCAAACATTCTTAATCGTGAATCACTCATGATGGTCACTCCCGAATGGAATCTTCTGGCTATTGCTAACCGCCTGCTATGGATATTTTTCCTCTAAAGGATTGTAGAGTGCGTCCTCACTAGGATACAGACAACCCACATTCACACTGCATATGTGACCTCTACCGCTGCTTGTTGATAATCGGAAATAGCTGGCACTCCTCGCGTATGGGTAGAATGACTATGGTGGGGGTACGCTATTTTCCTTGACGTACCTTTCCATCGGATGACTTCGATCCCCACTCCCCGCCATTATTCTTAAGGACGTCGTGTCGTCGTTCAATTTTGGTAAATGACATTAACTTTCCACAGACACCCCTTGTGCCGGCAGAATGGCCACTCCCTTTGCACAAAAAACTATTCTAGCCTACGGCGCATCAAAATCAACCGCTGTTTCCTAAAGAATCTTGGGATCCTCCGCATAACCCTTTTGGAAACTACAAAATATTTGACATTGTCCTTCATTGGGTTATCCCTCGTGCATGCGAATGATCGCAGGTCGCAGTGAAAGACCTCCCGCCCTCCTGAAGATAGTAGGGATTTCACACCTACAACCAAACAGGTTACAAGAGGACCTTCGTGCGTAACTAATCATCAGCAAATGAAGGGAGAATAATCGAGTACTTTTGCCAAACAAATTTTTGAATTTCGGCGCCCATAATTTTGGGACACCCTGTATAAATGCATATATACAATATATCTATTATCATAGATAATATCTATATTCCAGTTAGCCGCACATTACTCTTCGCCGCGCGTCTGATTTACACGAAGTCGTGTTGAACAGGGACAGCGCCAACAAAGCCCAGATTCACCCGCTAACACCTAGGCTCCTATCTTAGCCCGAACTACCGTTATACCCAGTGGAGTGCGAGCTTTAATATTGTCTCGTAAGCAATCACGCGACGTCATGCCCATCGGAATGCCAGTGAAATAGCGGTCCGGTATGTTGCCTAAAAATATAAAACATCCAGCAGCACTCGTTTATCGTATTTTTGGAACTTACACCATACATTTTTAGGAACTCTGGGGGCATAGCGGTTTAGTGGTATTTCGGGCTGGTGATAACAACGCAAATGGAAGAATATTGAAATGAAATGCTTTATCTGAAGTCTGGTTTTGAGTGACCTCTATATTCCTGCGCATATCGTTATTATCGGCCCTTATCAGCCGTTATCCCTTTCTTTTTTCCACCATATATGCTCCCGTCATACCCCCCACAACACTTCTTCGAACCAACGCCTCACTGATGCTGGGACCGCGCTATGGATATCGCAGAATCGCCTGGCGCATCTATCGGTCCTTACATCGATATCACTTGAGTCCCGCCCACCAAATATATCCGACCACCCTCACAAACCTGACAAATACAGCGCTCCAACTGTTCCCAACCAAGGGCGCTAATGAATTCGTCGACCGGACCACACGACAACACACACAGACCTACACACACCCAGACATACTTAGCGAATTATATATAGTAGGATATAAAGCATAGAAATGCTGTACGACCTGCTCTCACTAGTCTCCTGAAGCTTCATCCATTTAGGATTATACTTGGGAAAAACGCTTGCGGTGTGAAGGAAATGCCCACGTCGGCTGTGGTCCAATAGTCTCTGTTCAGTCCAACAGCACTATCTCCGACAACATTCTAACTATTCCAAAATGTATTTGTGTAAGACTGGTGTTTTAAATGCATCGATCTGCTTTGTCACCGTCTGAGTAGACTTATAATGTGATATTTCTAGTGTGACAATAAATATTCATTATCACTTTCTGTTGCATTGTTGGAGCGCCCGATTCCAGCCCGATAATTTCACCACAGTCTAGGATGCAGTCAAATGAGAATCAAGCACATCACCGATAGTACTGTAGATTCTCAGAAATCGCCACTGCTAAGCAGCGTTAAGGAATTTGGCTGACGCAATCCCCAGGCAGAGCATCGCCTGTAGCTTCCTCTCTCCTACAGCACTAATCTCAACATGACTTACCGCTGCCTACGGCCTCCACTTCATCCTCCCTTCGTCCAACCTGAAACAATGCCCTACTTCTTGTTCAGAAAAGTTTCCACCGACTCAGGGTTGGGTGCACAAAAACCAACGAAATCCCAAATCTCAGCAGAATTTGCGATTTAATTCATAGGCTTCTTGAAACCCCGAGAAATTTGAATTTTTTTAAATCAGTCCTTGGCTGTGCTGCCAAGCAGAACGATTTGTCATTGGAAAAAGGTTCGACTTTTTGAGATGTTTTGTTGTTTTCAGTTATTTCTTTTACATTTCTCCTTGTGGATAAGCTTCCAGCTTGCCACTTCCGTTGCCCCTAATTGCACCTTCCTGCTGAAAGACCACTGCGCTTAGAAGGATACGACAACTGCGCTTAAACCCTTTTCCACTTTCCCGTGGTGTTGCCTATCCACTGCGCTTGTAACCACCTATGAACATATTGATTATGTCATATTGATATTGTTGTCGATGGTAGCGGTAACCAAAAAATATCATCCACAATGAAAGAAGAGCACATGTTATGAAAGGAAAAGGTATTTAAAAAGTGCGCTCACTACTGCGCTCTACTTTTGCTACATAACAAAACATAAATAAAGAAGTGGGCTTTATGCCATATACACAATCTACGAATCCTAAACTAGTGAAACCTACGGGATGGTTTCCTCGCCTCATTAGGGGCCATCGGTGCCTCGAGCCCCCTTCACTCATACACTGCGCGTTAGCCGGGGTGCGTTCGTCACGTCCGGGCGCGGAGCACAGAGGAGTGAAGGTTCCTGTCCTCCATACCATAGATCCTTGTCCAAGGTGTCCATCCGTGAGTGCGCTGCGCCCCAAGGGTCGTCCGGGGGACGGACGACGGCGCTCGTAAGACATCTGGCGAATAGCATGACGTCCTCGGTCTTCTACGTTTCTGCGCAGAAGCCCGAGGACGCAGCTGCGCTGGAGGTAGAAGAAGACGCGGGACGAAGAGAATGAAGGACAAGGGACGGCAATGGAAGTGCGATGGTGGATGAGGGGGCGACGATAGGGAAACAACCGACGAGTAGAGACGAGCTTGCAAGACGAAGGATGACGAACACAACTGACGATGCGGACTTCCAGGCCTGGAAGTGGCGTGAGCCAATCCTTCCCTGCGCGTCGACTCGTGCGCGTTGAGAACCGGCTTTTAAGAATGGCTTGCGGATAGGCTCACGTCGAGTAATGTGTAGGAGCAGTGACGACGTACTTTACGCGTAGAGGTCGTAGGTACGAAAGTCAGGACACCTCCCATTGCTTTTCGAGTAGCCTAATAACTCACGAAAACCTTTCTCTGTGCACCTACTCTATGCTACAGGTCACATACACGGCACATCAAGTTCGCTCTGCATTTCCCAACAAGCGTTCCCCCTCTTCGATAGCCAGAAGCCCGATCAGTGAAATTTAAGCATAACCATGAAAGTGCCACACTAAATTGCAGCTATTCATAAAGCAGAGAGACACTGTCGAAGTTGCTTCAGCATTTTCCTTTTAAAATCATTCGTGGAGAGAAAGCTTGTGGCCTTAAATAGATTTTCCACGTCGGCAGTTGCGCTGTAGTCGTTGCTCAATTCAACAGCACTTTAATGATATTCCATCCACACCAGAATGCATTTTAGTATAATATAAATGTTGTATTTGAATGCGTATTCTGCTTTCTCATGGTCAGAGTGGAATTTTAATGTGTATTTTCCATGAAACAATACATATTCATTACCATTTTTCTTGCGTAACTGGGATTGTCCTCGATCAGGCGACTCGCTCCGGCCACACCTACGTGGTCTATCGTCCTTTACCTAGAACGTGTCAGCTACATCCCCAATAGTACAGCAGATCCTCAGTGAATTCCGTTAAAGGCTTAACCCAGGCTAGGTCAGTGCGGTAAATAACGATATTGGTGGAAGAATCGGAAGCATACCGATCGTACCGACCTTCCGGCACGAATTGCCAGATAACCGCATCGGCCCTCAGTTCTCAACAGGGTTTCAGTCAGCACTGTCGGTTCCACCCCCCTCGCCCAAATGGATTCGCGGAAAACCCTGCCCTCGCGCATCGCGAGTGGGGTGTACTAAACTTAGAAATCGAATTCGTTCAGAGTTTTTCAAAAATTGTAAAACCTTCGGTAAATTCTCAAATCTTATGAACTTCTCAGAACATCATATGAGTTTTCCAAGTATCCCCAACCGATTTAAGGATGGATTATAAGTCAGGTTATTAGAAATAATGGCAGAGGTGATCATCTGTTCAGGAATCTTGAAAAAACCATGAGAAACGGCCCAGAGTCCGAGAAAGAGGACCCCTTCTTTCTCATTGTTTCTGCATTAACCCTTTCGGACCTGAATTTTTCCCCGTGGAGAAATTTTTCTTCTAGCTATTGTTTATTACTTGTGAGCATATAGTATCATTATGGCGAAATTTGGAAGCTATTCGATCACAAACAAAGAAACTAAGAAGCTTTGAAAATTGGCCCACCTTCTTGGTTTTTAAAGCGAGAGATTACGATAAAGTGCGTATGCAGCGTGGAAGTACATGCACCATTGGAAGCAGTAGTCAGGGGCCCAAGGAAACGAAATGTTGCGTTTTTGTGGTCAAAGGTGCGCTAGTTGCAGCGTACAAGGCTTGCCATTCCTTTCTGAGCCCCGCCACGGTCTGTGCTCCGCCCCCAGCAGCAGCGCCCTTCGATTGCCACGAGATATTCCACTTCCAGAGTGTATCCTATAACTTTTCATGGGATGCGTGATCAATCAAAGCATGATGCTTGCTGAAATGATAGAGGCTATCAGCATAACATGTGCAAACGACCTAC
>MU894903.1:0-10073 GCA_036418205.1 Ostertagia ostertagi
CGCGGTCTCTCCAGAGGAATTTCTAGGAGCTAGGGAATTTCATGACAGACGTACAGAAGACAGACAGGCGACAGGAGAAAGACGAAGTGCTTTAAATGTATAATAGTAAGTAGGATCATTACTCTTCTTTCCCAATCTTCGAGCCATCGGGAGCACGTGATTGGAAAGATGGGAGTATTTGTGCCCTTCAAGGGCATGTAAAAATGGGATGTAAAAAAATAAAATATTGAGATCAAAATATGAACCAGTGGGAAATGCGTGACTCGAAGACGGAGGAAGAAGTACATAAAATGAAACGGCGAAAATAGTGTGTATCAGGAGGAGAGACCTGACGTCGAAGGAGAGGGCACAGAAAGAAAAAAATGAAAAATTTCAGTGATCGGTCCATCAGTGATGAATGGAAACGAGAGAAAACTGATCAACCTTGTGAGAACGAATTTCGTGCCAACGCATGAGCATAGTTTGCGTCATACCCCTACGGAAATCTCATTGTTCTCTCCTATTTCTTTACCGTATCCTATCATATCCAAAGCACGGAACCCACTGGGACTTTTACAGGGGCTGACCGCAATCCCGCCCAGACAGCGCACTGCGTGATTTCGAGGCCTTTGATCCTTTCCGGGCAACTTTGAAGACATAAAGGATAAAAAAGGATAAAGCATTTGCCGTTGATCAATCCCTTTTGGGATGCGGCACGCATTCTACTTCCATTTGTACATTCGTAGTGGCGTTTGAATGCGATGTGGCCTATACAATGACTTGCGGGGGCCAGCCGATGTACAAGTCAGTGTTTTTATCCTCCCAGACAAGTCTGGTACCAATTAACCGACCCCGGAGGGATGGAAGGCTTGGTTGGCCCGGGCGACTCACGACCCAGGATTTGATCCCCGGACCGCTCGCGTGGTAAGCGTGCCACTTGCCACTACACCACTTCCGCCCTTTGATGACATAGCAAAAACAAACCCAAATGTACTTTTCCCAATGAAATTCCAACGGAGGTGGGGGGAAAGAGTGGATGGATCAAAAGAGGAACGAGCAGACGAGGAACTTGATGTGTGTTGCAGCATGCACTGGCACCCGCAACACCGATCAAGCCATTCCTCAACAACTGCAGTTCAACTAAATTCGAGTGCTACGCTTTTCTTAAGTTGAGTTCACCTTCACTTGTTCACCTGCACGCGCTACGCTACTTCTACACAGTGTTAGAGGGCTCAATGGCGCGCTTTCCGCGTTTGTCGAGGGTTCGTCTTCGTGGTGCCCACCTAGCTTGCCGATTCCACGAGGGTGGTCGGTATACCCGTGTCTCGAAGTTTCGGCAAGCTCCTATGACCCCGTACGTGGCGAGTGGGCATCATAGCCGACTGATGCAGGTGGTGTCGCGAGCGACCACCGTACAATGCGTGGTCTGTGGCCATATGAACCCCTTTTCAATGTGTTCATCAAGTAGGCGTTACAGCCTTTGTGATTTCCGATATTGACCCTAAAGTGCCTGAGCCGAACTAGTTTATTTCTTCTTCATTAACTTATCCCCACACTCGGGCCTCTTCCCTTTTCTACCGTTCAAGTTCAAACCCGGAACCGCTTGGCTTGAAAGGCATATTTGAAGTTTCATCAGGTCTTTCTTTCTCTTCCTCGCCTCACTTTTTCGTCAGTTTGATTACATTGAGTCCAACTGCCTTCATTTTCATTCATTGTGCTAATATGAAGGAAGCAATTGTAGCGCTTTGAACGATTTCATTTCAAGACTTTTTCTCCTTACATTTTTCAGAAGTTTTTTTCACGCCTTATGCTTACTGTTGCATGATTTTTCCACGCATCATACTCATTTTGGCGCGGTCACTACTCCTTACTGAGCGTAATAATTAAATAAATAAATAAATAAATAAATAAATAAATGTCACCAATGGTTAAAACAAAAGTGTGCAAAAGCATTCGAAGCCCAAGGTTGTTTTGCTCGTTTCTTGCAAAGCTCGACGAACATCACACCGGCGAAATAAAAAAGCAATTTGGAAATGATCCTACTATATATAATTCGCTAAGTATGTCTGTCTGTGTGGGTGTGTGTGTCTGTCTGTACGTACGTCCGTCTGTCACGAAATTCATAGCGCGCTTCGCTGCAGGCATGGAACGCTGTATTTTGAGTATGGTGTAGGGGGTGGGACGGCAACATATTTGGTGGGGTTTATAAAGTGATACCGACTGATAAGATCTGATAAGAGGCGCCAAAACGCCAATTTCATGATATTCATAGCGCGTGTCCCAGCAGCAGTGGGGCGTTGGTTCCAAGAAGTGATGTACAGGTGGACGGGAACATGTTCGGTGGGGTACAGGTGATAAGGGCCGATAAATCACGTGGGAACATATTGGGTCGTTCAAAGGCAAACTCCGGGATAAAACGAGGGACTCACCTGTTCGAGTATGGAGTGTTGGGTGCTAAGTTGATCGAAGGTAATGAAAGAAGCAGGAAATACCTCCAAAGAACTCCAAAATTAGAAATTCCTCTTCGTTAGTCGCTTACGAACCAGGGCTGGGAAAATTACGCGTTTGGACATGTCTACAGCAACTGTTGGCTTTGTGCCATCAACCGACACGGCCAACAATGAAAACTGATTTTCTTCTAGTTTCCCTATTTTTTCTATTTTTCAGTGCTTTTTTTGTTTTCTTCCTATCTTAAAATTTTTTCTTCTCACTAGATGATGACAGCGTTCTCGAAAATGGTCGTAACATAGGCTTTGATGTTGATTTTCGCAGTTGAAATCCGCTAAATATTCCCCTACGACTTTCCAAACAACGGCTTAACATCTAGCGTTCCAGGTGGTTGTTTGGAAGATCACGTAGGACGGTGGGCGGGCTCAATGGGGTTGGGGCGGCGCCAATGCTCCAACCTAGGCCCTAGCGCCTAAACCTTATCAAAACGCCCCGCCACTTCTGCACATGGTCTGCCCTTGCGTACTGCTGCATATTTGACGGGAAAAACCAAATTTCGCCAGAAATCCCGGAACTTTGCCTTCTTCGTTGGTATAGATAACGCATTTCACTTCAGAATCATCTCATTGCGTTGTTGTCATCAACATAAAATACCGTTCGACCGCTATATTCCCAAAATCCCTAAGAATGTATGATGGATGTTTAGCGATATACGATATTGGGTATTTCTATTGCAAAATCATTGGCATCATGCATGGTGCTGTTTACAGACACCACTGTAGCTCCGCACTCCACCGCGCGTATCAGACGGTTGGTTAAAAATGGGCATTCTGTAGAAGGCCAGCTAACGCATTTCACGAAGAAAGTATTGTTTAGCGGCAGAACCTAACGCTCCTCCGGCTGGCCAGCTTTACGGAGCCCTTCCGTGTCATGCACGCGGTAGTGTGCGGAGCTAAACTGGTAATAAAAATAAATAATAGAATAAATGTCGCCAATGGTTACAACAAAAGTGTGCAAAAGCAATTCGAAGCCCAAGATTGTTTTGCTCGTTTCTTGCAAAGCTCGACGACATCACACCGGGCGAAATAAAAAAGCAATTTGGAAATGATAAATTCTGCGAATATAGCTGGAAAATGGCCGTAAAAAGATGTGTTTGCATTGGATATAGCCATGTTATCGGGTTTTTAAGCCGTGATGACCTGCCGTTCTCATTCCAAAAAATTTCAATCATGGAACGTCTCTTCTTCGCTCTCGCCATCATTGGGTTTACCCTGGTGAGTTCTCGAAGGTAGCGCTTCAGGTGTGAACAACAACCTCCATTTCAAGGCCTGTCAACCCGTGCCACCACCATCAACAAATACCACTTCCAACAACACATCATCACCAACAGGAGGCAACAAAACAACAGGGACCCTAACAGCGGATATCACGCTACTCACTACCGTTGACTATGACTCTGGTACGGTCCAGCACTACATGAGCCTCTTCCCAGGGACCGATGTGAGTGGACATATTTCCGCTTCCTAATGGCCCACGGCTTCTGAGATCTGAAAATTTATTTCAGATCGAGAAGTATGCTGAGAGTTTCGGACAATTCGGTAATCTGGCCCCGGCAGACGTTGACGGCAATTTCGCCTATAACTTCACGATCTCTCGCATTTCACAAGCTGGCTGCGAACAGGTAAATGCAGATGGCCTCTTTCAGAACTTCGCTTTCCCGTGCAATCCACACAAAGATCTTTGCCTTTTACAGTATGCGTACTTTGAGAAGAAGTGATTTTTTAGGTGAAACAATGGATGGAACACGTCGTGGAAACATCACAGTACTACAAAAAAGCGTTGGTAACATGCGTGAACCCGCAGTCAACAACAACAACAACAACAACAACAACCACAGAAATAAGCAGCACAACAACCGCCACATCCACGGAACCAAAGACAACAACAACTACTACTACCACTACCGGAATTCCAGCGAGTACATCACCATCAAAGGGAGGCGACAACACAACAGAGTTCCAAACAGTGCAAGTCTTTATAGGAACTACACTCATCTTCAACGCAAACAAGACTCAGCAGTACCTGAAACTCTTCCGAGACGCACAAGTAAGCGAAAATAATCTTGCTTTTAAACAGTTCAACGCGTATGAGTTGTCAAAATTCATTTCAGATAGAGCAGGAGGCTCAGCGTATCGGACAATTCGGTAATCTGAACGTTACTCAAGTAGAAACCAATGTCCTTTATATTTTCACGATTTCGCACACTCACTGTGACGAGGTATGATGCAAGTGGTTCCTCTCAGGGCTCCACTTTTTTTGCGTTTAATCTACAAAGAGTTTTAGGCTATTGCAATAGGTGTACTGCACGCAGCAATGCGTTTTTTGAGAAGGATTCCATGAACAGGTTGTAGGTCAGAAAATGGGAAATCTACCTAATCAAAAGGCAGGCGGACTCCCTGAGGGTGCGTGTAGCAGCGAAGGGTATACCCCAGCAGCCTACCGCCGATGTCAGACTTTGCGAATCGCGCGATTCGCTAGCGTCTGCGGTCGCGTCGCGGCCAGTGAATCACTCAATTGGCTGGTACCGCAACGCGACCGCGGACGCTAGCGAATCGCGCGATTCGCAAAGTCTGACATCGGCCTACTAGGGCCGCATGCGCAGAGTTCGCACCGGTCACGCCCACCCTCACGCCCGCCCCGATGTGAGCTTCTAGCCGTTTAGCAGAGAGAGCATTAGCGCTAAAGAGGACAGCACCGTCCAGCACAAGTCGCATCGATGCAGAAACTAGAGGCAAAAAAGGGACCCCACTTCTTCAGTTCTAGACGACTTCTCTTTTTTTATCCCTGCACGTCTGACTTACTCTACATTGATTTCTGATGGACTACTTTTCCAACGTGAACTCTGCCTTTAAGGCACAGCAATGGATTAAGCAAGTATGGATGAAGCTGAAAAGTTCGCCGGACTTTACACAACCGGGAGTGGAGTGTGCGCCGGAATCCACGGCAGCAGAAATAGTTTCCACAGCAACTGCCACAACCACAGAATCAAAGACAACAACAACAGAAGCGGTTACAACTACGTCGGCACTACAATAGAACAGCATTCGCAATCAGGAGGAAATCCTGCTAAGTAATCCGTAAATAATGGAAAAATCATTTTGCAGCAACGAATAAATTCTGAGCAGCACATCACTTAGTGACAACATCAGTTTCTGCCTGTTGATTTTTACAACTATGATAAGGGCTAAGCTGGAAGAGCGCATGCTAGCACTCACCGTATACCGAGGATCGAATCTCAAGTTAGATCGCGTAAAGGTCAGGATTAGGCGACCAAACCAATCCCTTTCATCATCTCTGTGCGTGCTCACGCACCTTTAAAGCAACAATCCAAGAACGAATTCGCGGGTAAAAACCACCTATAATGAAGTTGTAGGGTGAAAGTTGACCAATAATGAAAGAAAAAGTAAAAAAAACGTCGGGCAGGGGCTTAGACAGGGACTCCCTCTGCCACTTAGCAATGGAGGAAGACGCTTGTTGGACGAGTTGTCTGAACATGCCCGCAGTAAATGCGCCCCAATTGCAATTGCTGGCAAGTAGCTAGCAATAGCTGGCTACTTGCCAGCAATTGCAATTGGGGCGCAATAATGAAATCGTTTCATGTTTTGAAGGTAGAAGGTAGAAGGAAAAAATGTAGAAATCCAGCGTAGTCGGCATCACCACATCGATTGCTTCAAAGGATCGACCTCAAATAGTCCCGGTGGTCCCGAAACGACCGCAATGTCTGCGCAGCCAATCACGACAGAAGTGGACGATGGCGTTAGACCCTTTGACCTCGATGGCGTTAGACCCCCTTCCGACGCCTTCCAAAGGTAAGTTTTCAGATCAGTGACATTTCCTATGCACTTGACTAGGGCTAGTGCATGTTTCCACCCCCTTCGGAATGAATGCCTTTGAAACCCTTCAAGGACGTCGCCACGACTCCGAGGCAGGGTCAACCCTATCGTTGTGACTCTTCGAAAATTTTTTACGACCCCCCCCTTCATGGTTGATTTGATACGACCCCCCCCTTGTACGTTACACTTGTGTAAAGACAGATTGACCTTAATATTTATTGCTACTCAAGTCAAATCAGCTTCCGAATAATGAGATGCACTCGAAGGTACCCGAAGGGTACCCCGAGGGGTTACTAAACTAAGAGATCGCCAAACTGAATCAGTTGCCTTAACACATTGTGGACCGCCGTTGAATGAAAACTTCGCCAAAAATGAGTCATCTATCAATAAATTTTTTGCCCGCCCGTCGCGATAGGAAAGTCGGAAAGTGAAAAGAGCACACTGAATTCATACAAAAGAAACGGATGTGAACAGGTCGACAAAAAAAAGTAGCGATGTGATTTCAAATTTGCTGGTTGGCGCCCTTTTGCCTTGCTGACGGTGGAGCGCATCTGCTCAAGGTGAGGAGCCGTCGAACGGGAATGTGAAAAGTTTAGGAGTTTTTTTTGTTTAATTTCAGGTAGTCCGGAAGATATCGGCGGATGTTGGATCAGCGTGGTTCATCCTTCTCAAGGAGTGCCCATTTTTTCTCAAACCCTTCACAATGAAAAAGTTATAAGCCAAAAAATTAGATTGCAAGAGAATTTTTACACTCCTCTTTCTAGGGCTATAACTTCCTTCATGTTCGAGCTTCAGCGCCATAGTGATTTGATTTAAAAAATTCAAATTATTCTCTAGCCAATCATGGGTATAAATTCTTCGAAAGTTAATTTATTAAAAATTTTGGACGTTGTGACTTTCTCTGGTGCAAACCGACTTTTTTGCTTTCAAACGATCATAACTTCCTTCAAAGTCATTCATTTAGGAAGCTGAACGCGATATAACACAACTACAGGATTCAAGCTTTCTAACGAGTACCCAAACGTTCCTGCAAAATCAGTAGTTCAAAATTTAGTCCCGTTGTAACCATTATAAAGGGCTGGTGTAACCATTTCTTTGAAAACGCGACTTTTTTACCTTCAAACGATCATAACTTCCTTAAAAGTCATTCATTTAGGAAGCTGAACGCGATATAACACACTCCAGGATTCAAGCTTTCTAACGAGTACCCAAGCGTTCCTGAAAAATCAGTAGTTCAAAATTTAGTCCCGTTGTAACCCTCAAATTTGAGGGGTATTTTTTGAGCCACTTTCTCGAAAGCGCGAGTTTTCTTAAGTTCCACTGCCCGTAACATCTCGCAAGACCAATTTCATGTTTAATTTAGGATGTGCTAGAATGCTCCGAGCATGCGCTTGCACTACATCCCTTGCCTTGGTGCGCGCCACGCCTCGGGCGCCCTTCTAATTCGCTGATTCATTTGAAAGCTCATTCAGAGGGAAGCGTGGTTTACAGATGCTCTAGTATCAGTAATCTTGCGCAAACGTATCGTGCCGGCTATCATGCTGGTCTCTAAAGGCATTAGTTTCATATGTGGTCTCGTGGCTGTCACAATGCGAGTACTTTTTTCAAACACTTTCTTTGCTGCGTTTGCTCTTCTCCTTCGTACCACTATCCATACTCAGTAGGACATCACCAAGAATTTTCAGTGCCGGCCACCAAAAAATTACGACCCCCCCCCTCCAAGCTCAATTCAGTACGACCCCCCCGTTGTGACTCGTCACAACGTAGGGTTGACCCTGCTCCGAGTCCCAAAGCGCGGCAATAAAGCCCCAGGTGATGCATTGTTCGCTATAGCCGCCTGGCAGGCGCTATGCCCGCCCACTTCCGGAAGTGGTGTGTGGCTGGTTACAGTGTGAAATCAGCTGGGTTGATTGCCGTATCAACCGACGGCACAGAGCCAGCAATGGCCGGTCGGCAGAAAACTCGTTTGGACGTGCCTCTTTCCCAAGCCAGCCTCCTTCACTGCTAGTGGGAAAGGGGTTTTGTTTTCGGCCTTGTCGACGGTTTTTTTCGTTTTTCTCCACTGTCGTTAGTTTCGCATCTCTAAACTCAGTTTCAAACGCCATAATACCCCATATCGAGCCCGACCTTTGCCTTTAAGGAAGATCTCTCACAACTGAACTATGTAAACTTTCCATAAGCAGTATGGAAATATTCTGAAGTAAGCAATATAGAGCTATTTTGAAAGATAAAAGTGCTGCTAGCAAATAACGAAATTTGGGACAAACCAGCTCAAGCCTTATTATTTAACTGGAATTGGTGCAACTGTCATTCCCTGGCAATTTTCTCAATTTCCCACTAAATCCCTCCATGTTCACAATTTCATTTCCCGACCCTTCTGAATATTCGCTGCCAATTTAAATAAATTTCCATGTGCCACAACTTCTCGTTATCTGCAACGGCCCGGCGAAAGGGTCAAGGCTTGTGACGCTTCGCGTTGGAGCAAGTTCCCAGAAATTCGAGGCGCGGAATCTCTCTTAACCTTCGTAGGGTTTGCGGAGATCGAGAGTCTGCAGTCACTCTGATCATGGGACCAGAGGCTCCCCCAATACAAACCCCGCCTAGCCTACCCCTACCGCCATCCTCGCCATCATAATATTCGATTTTGGTACCAGTCGACACAGTCCAGCTCCGCCCACTTCTCTTCCAAAAAGACGGGAGAGGGGGAGGGGATATCCGTGCAACGATTACTGTGCATATTGTTCAATGAGACAGCTAATTCCACCACTCAACAAAATACTACTACCCTCCACCACCCCTGAATGCGACCCCCTCCCAAAATCAACCACAAATGCGACCCCTCGTTCGAATAGTGCGAACACACGGTTGACCCTGCTCGCGCATCCCACAAATGCGACACTCGACGTTGACTCACTCCGTTGTCAACTGTGAGGCTCACCATATAGTACACTAACCCACATGAATGGCGCCGCTGTTTAGTGGATGCGATCATATCCGACCAAACTCGTCTCCATCTACGTTTGAGAGCTGGAGAGTCGGAAGCTGGGAGAAGAATCTCCAAACTTCTTCCTCCTCCTGTCTCCCTTAACTTGTTTGCTACAGAAGCCACGATTTGTCTTTGTAGGTGAGAAACCTCCTAAATGTAAACAAAAAGGAAAAATGACGAAACGCCCAATTTTCCGAGTCCACTTTGCGAACTTCACGGTATACGACGTAATCTTTTACAACCTGATCGGTGTGGCGCTAAACTACTACTGCACCCCGAAGCTGCTAGCCACAAGTGACCCCGAGCCTCCGTGCTTTCACTGCACCGTGAGCCTCGTAATACGTTACCCGGCGTCCGAAAGTTGTGTTCGAATTTTCCGGGTTTACTTTATCAATTTTTTGTGTCTACCATCCGTAAGGGCTCTTGTTAAAGGCATAACCCAGGCAGGAATCGGATGAACGATTCCTTCCAACTTTGAGGTAGACCTCTATAAGACACTCACAGATGTGGCACTAATCGTGCATGGAAATGGCCAACAAGGGCGCTAGAGCTTGCAAAGACAGCTTCAATAGCTTCAGTTTTCTCTGGCCGCGCACACGGCTGAAATCTGGAGCCCTCTCAGCTCTTGCGCCCTCTCAGCCATACCCTCCCCTCCTCGCCCAGTCTCTCATTTCCTTAGCACAGCCGCAAGTGGGCATGCCTTTTCCCATTCCTTCCTTCTCTACTGAATACCAGATCACTTCGAGCCAATGCTTTGAGATTAGTGT
>MU894906.1:0-10204 GCA_036418205.1 Ostertagia ostertagi
TATGATGGTGAGTTCGGTATAATGTATGCTATAACAAGTTAAATACCTCCTAATTGGTTGCTAGCTCGTCCATTATCGGAGGTCAACGGGCAAAGAAAGGGGTCCCATTTTGCGCCTTCTTGACGGATTTCTTTGCTTTTTTCGCCACTGGGGCATTATTCAGCATCTCCACTTCCACTATGAACCCAGTCCAATCTTATCGTAATCCCTCGCTTTAAGAGTTGAAACCGGCTGAAAACCTGCCCCAAGAGTTTGACCCGACGAATTGCGTATATTTAGCACGGAAGCGCCTGGCACCGCTATAGACATTGCGATGAAAGGGCGGGTAGATCACCAAGCTGAAAAATTTACCGCGGGTCATTCGGTGCCGAGAACACTAGTAGTATGCTTATTTAAAATGGAGAAGCTTTCTCAGCGTTTCTATTTGACGTCATTGGGGATGAGCATTCTCCCAAGGGCTGTGTTAAGGCAATGAGAGACTAAGCGCGGAGAGGAGAGTATGAGGCGAGAGCGCAACAGATGAGAGGCGCCAGACAACAGCCTGATAAAGAAAAAAATGCAGCTGCTGCAGCTTACTTTGCAAGGCCCTAGCGCTCTTGTCGGTGATTTCCGTGCACGGGAATGCCACATCTGTGATTGTCCTCTAGGGGTCTATCCTACAGACCGAAGGGAATCGTTCACACGACCTCTGCCTGGGTTGTGCCTTTAATTCATTAAGGAGCAGACTAACAGATCCAAGTAAAGTGGAGAAGCCATGAGTAACGCATACGGTCTACCTCTCTTACAGATTTTCAGCCAGACAAGCAGTTCGATTTCTTTCGTATGCCGAAGAAACAAGCGATAAGAAATATCTACGACCGGAGCTAAGCAGTTCTATTGTTTTGCAAGTAATAGTGTGATTAGGTTTTCTCCCCTGCGAGAGCAATTTTAAATGTGTGGAAAATGTCAGAAAAATACAAAAATCGCCGAGTATCAAGAATACAAAACCACTAACTTGTAGACATGAATCCGACATTGTGACCACTACTCCATCGGTGCACATTCACGCAATATGTACACACTAGGTGTGTCTCGTATTCGTGCTGAGCTTGAGTGTGATGCGTACCCCAAAAACCTCAGTGATTCTGTTCGGAGTATCTTTTATAATAGCAGAATACCACGTGGCACACGTGGCTAAATTCTCGATGAAAAGGTGACATCACGTGTGCTCAAAGATGTTCTTGAATCGATGCCACGTTAATGCCACGTCAATTTCTGCAATTGCACAATTTCTGGTCATTTGAAGTCCAAGGGCAGCGGTCAACCGGAAGGCTTGGTGATTCAGCGTTTTGTAGTGTTCTCTGGGCACTCTCGCATATGCACACTATTACAGCATCTCTGCTTTCTTTCCTTCCTTCAAAAGGCTTAGTCCTAGAAAGCAGAAAGTATGTGCTTTTCTGTCTGGACTCTCACGCGTTGGTTGACCGCTGCCCCGTAACCGTTATTTGAAGGCGAGGGTATGCAGTTCAGATCTTACAAAAAATTTACAATTTATAATGCTACTTTTACGAACAATAAATGATTTTGCTATTAGAAAATGCTTAAGATCTCAGAGGAAAAGGGCGGAATCTTCCCCAAACCTTAAGGCTTGATCTTACTCCTGTGCTGCTCCCTACTGTTACTCACACTATCAAGTGACTAGCAACCGAATCCCACATTCCGGCGTTTTTCTTTTGATTCCATGGCAGTGGAAGAAAGACAAATGCACCCAGGAAGCGAATGTGATTTTCGTACCGGAATGAATTCACACTTGAGACCTTACACCACCAGGTCACATTATTTCAACTGGTTTATCAGTTAACGAAATCGAACAAAAATAGACCAAACACTGTCATCGAGGTCAAAGTGTGGAATCTCGTATCAAGAAAGAGCGTATTTATACGAAGAGGGCCGTATTGTTTCATTTTGATTTGATGAATCGTGATAAATGCCTAGTCTTTGGCCTTATGAACCCCTTTTCAATGTGTCCATCAAAAAGGAAGTGCCTTAGTAGTTTCCGATATTGGCCCTAAAGGGCCTTTAGGCCAGCAATGTTATTACCTTCATTAACTTATCGAACACTTGGCCCTCTTTCCGTCCCAGCCGTTCAACCGGAGGGTAGAACCGCTTGGGCTGGGTGAAGGAGTATATTGATGTTTCTCAGATTTTTCTCGTTCTCATTTTCGTTAGTTAGTTGCATTGGTTACGTCTTATTTTCATCATTGTTGATTGGTATGGAGGGCGTATTGTGATGGTAATTGGTAGAGGCTCTGGTTGTTACGAGGTGATTTTTAGGCTTCGTTTTCCCTTATTTTTCAGTTGTTAACGCCTTTGGTCTTACGTTACATTAGGGGAAGTTTTTTCTACGCCATATATTAGGTTGTCTCATAAATAGTGTCGCTTTTTTTCAACCAAAAATTTTCATCTAAATCCTCATGCTTTTACATCGAGTCATATACCATTCGAAAGAGAATTGTCTGCTCTACAAGATGCTATGTTCTTCTTCCACCTCTGTTCCAGGGTTTTCAAATTTTAGGCCTGCGAAATGGGAAGGTCCAGCCGACAAAAATTGACCAAACCGACAACTATCTCTAACTTTATCTTCCCTTGAGAGAAATCAATCAATACTGTACCCTCTACTTATGCATGACCTCTTCTAAACATTACACTATTAGGTTTCCAACAAGTCGCGTCATTCCATTTCTACGGTTTTTCAACCAGAACTCGATGGTCGAGCACCATTACCTGAGATCGAGGTCGAAATTTTTTTATAGCCGAGACATTGAAAAACTAGTAGAATTTAAAGAACAAGTCATGACTAAGTTAGGAATGTACGCCTGGTTGATTTTCTCATCTTCTCAGGGATTTTTTTTCAAAGAAATGCGGTCACTTTCGTGGATAAGCCCTTACTCCTAACCCTAAAATTCGAGCTAATTCCTAACAAACATTAAAACAAACAAATGAGCGATAGAGCAGAAGAAGTGCTCACAAAAGATATACCAGTTGATATAAAACAATAGCGTTTCAGAGGAAGAATTTCAATTTGAAAATTGCCATGGCTTATCGGTCGGCCAATTCGAAAAGAAACAGGGCAAACCTTTTTCGGCAACCTAAGGGTGGAATGTTCAGAAGAGGTCATGAGTAAGTAGAGGGTACATCATTGATTGATTTCTCCGAAGGGAACATAAAGTTAGAGCTAGTTGTCGGTTTGGTCAATTTTTGTCGGCTTGCGACCTCCCATTTTGCGGCCTAAAATTCGTTGAATCTGGAAACAAGGTGGAAGGAGAAACACAGCATTTTGTAGAGCAGACAATTCTCTTTCGAATGGTATATGATCGATGTAAAAGCATGGGGATTTAGATGAAAATTTTTTGGTTGAAAAAAAGCGACACTATTTATGAGACAACCTAATAATTTGTTTTATACCGAATGTCGATGAATGAGCGTAAGAGTAAATAAAAATACATAAGAGACGCCCCCCCCCCCACCCGACAAAGGACTGACGAAGGATGACGTTGAAGCTTTTAGTATGATCAACTCTCTTGTTATGCAATAATGTAACTTCCATGTGGGTTATCACATGGACATGAATGCGTGCGGCCTAGAGGTGAGAGTGTGGCGTTTTTGGTGCGAATTAACGGCTTTTCTTCAAGGAAAGTGCACACGATATGCCAAGCGAAGGCACGTACACGTTTTGGATGATTTGACAAGCCGGGACGCGGGCAGGCGAGCGATTCGCTAGCAAATCACCAGCGGACTGCATCAGCAAATCGAGCTGTGTACCAGCGGATAGAACTATGAGCTGAATCTTTTGTAATCATACTATTGATAGTTGCTTCCAATGTCATCGTTATATTTGATGACACGTACTCGTACTGCGCCGAAAAATCATCTATACTCGGAAAGCAAATGCTGCAAATTAGGTAGATTTCAAAGTGAGACAACTTGATATGAAAGGCACTTCCAAGGAGGTAATCACTCAACACCCTCGAGGTACGGTATGTCTGAATTCCTTGGGATGCTTTTCGGCACCTCATAACTTTGTTGATAGGGCGTTTTCTGCCACGAAAGCGCCGCATATCGTCTAGCTGAGCCCTCCTCTACCCAGTCCATTGCCATCTTTCCCTTTTATAAACACAACTTTTATCGCGAGTCCTATCTTGATAATGACATACAGTACCTTTCAATGCTACTTTTGCTTTCCTAGCCACGTGCCCTCTAACCCAGCTCTAAGGGATTGACTGGCTCAGGTGCGATGCCAGAGAGTGGCGAATTTGGTAGGTAACGCCACTTATTACACCGCAGTTTCGGCCCATAAAGAAAGATCAAGTTATTATTCAAATGTATACATCTAATCGGTCATCTTCTTTTTTCATCTTTTTTATGAAACAAAAGAAAAATACCAATAGGCTCGACTTTGGCCCCTTTTTTATTTCTCATCATTGATTTCAGGTGTCCAAAATTGCTCAAGTACTGGAACGCTCGAAAGCCCTTCTACCTCAGTATCTTAAGATCTATTCATGTGATGTTCTTGGTGAGTACCTTTTTATCGGAGACAATTCTAGTCCTACACACGAGTTCTGAGGGCGGTGGAAGGGCTCCCTGATTGAGGTGACACGAAAGAGCGCACCTGTCACTCCACCATTTTGTATGTTTATCCCTCCTCGAGCGCCTACAGCGATCTTCGACAACTCTCCACAGTAAAGTGTAAATTGCATGGGTGTGGCCGAAGGACTTAGAACAAAAATAACAAACATCACCGTACTGTCTAGACTGATGACGTAACTGTAGCAGTTGACTAGGCATATGTCTTGATCAGGCACCGACAACTACCCAATTCAATAGAAGAACTTCTCCATCGAATGCGTTTCGTTAATAAACTAATAATGTTTTGTATCAAGTACCGTAAACGTTCTAAGAAGAAAATACAGTAACTATGGAGAACACCCAGGCTCGTTTTTGCCTTCGAATCGTTATTATTGCCTTTCATTATTCTTGTGGACGCGATGTAGTGGCAGGAGGCGGGGCCTACCAAATTCAGGGTCCAGAGGTCGGTACGCAGATCGAATCGAGCGACAGCAAGACCTTTCATCACTTCTAGCTCGGCTATTTGGTACCAAGCTAGTATGGGAGAGAGAAATTAAGAACTTGTCTATCCTTACCTTCGCAAACTTTTTAAGGCCGCCAATCATTTATAGACTTTTTTACTGGCTATTTTTGCTTATGGTGTCTTGGAATCGGTTTTTATATTTTTGGTAGCTCGTTTATATGTCTTCAGATGTGCATAGGTAACATATGTACGGCAAAAATATAAAAAAACGTTCAGTTATTTCAGTCTGCTCACCACGTTGTTACAAGCGATTTATTAGGTTATCCATTATGGTAATCCGGGAGAGTATTTTTGAATTAAAGTTATTTTCTTTTTCATTACAAAGTTCTTGCTCATCCAAACGATGCACCTTCCATCTATAATGATATTCTATTCATCTATATATCGCATATTTCCGGATAGGGGAGGTCATTTGACGAAGAAGCACTACGAAGGAGGGTTTGAGGTGCTTATTCAGCGGGTGAATTTCTTTTGAAGACGCCCGGAGAGCTCAGACCAAGGTTGTCCTTACTGGCACAAGGATAGGTTACACGAAGCTGAGGCTTTTAGCATGAGAATCGACCAATCATCTTAATGATAGGTACCAAGGTAGCGATGCTCAGGAGAAAAAGGGGACTTTGTCTGGCCATGCTTCGTTGGCACGTTGCATCTGCGCTGTCCACGTTTGCCTCTTCATGACCCTGTGCTACTGGGACGCTTCTCACGGTGCAGGGCTATTTATGATTCACCAACATTCAGAAGGTCACTATAAGAGGGACGTTTGTGCTTTTGCTGTCAGAACTCCCAGAATGCTTGAGGAAATGGCTACTGGTTCTTGTTGGATTTGTGCATACTACCGTCTAAAAACATCGTGATTATTGCAGGAAGATCATGGAAAGGATGGGAATCAAAGGGAGGCATGATGATGTCAGATGGTGGTTCGGGCGCGGTGATCGGACACAGAGATGTAGACACAGGTCAATATTCCAGCAGGGTCTCAAACCCTACGTTGTTATAGACAACGGGGGTCGTACTTGGTTTGAGGTTTTTGTCTGAAGGGGGGGGTCGTAGAGGTAGGGAAGTGGGATGCGCGCGACGGATAAGGAATTTCAATTCAGCGCATGCGCGCGTATATACCCCCTCCCCCGCTCGACGGCATTTTTTGAGGAAAAAGTGGGCGGAGTTTGGTGAGTTGAGTGGTATCAGAATTAAGTACTATAGAGACGATGATGGTGGTCGAGGTGTCGAAAAGGGGGTCGTATCAAATCCACCTTGGGGGAGGGGTCGTAAAAAATTTTCAAAAAGTAACAATATAAGGAGCGCCTGCTTTCCTTCTTAGTCTACGGATAGGCCTACATCCCATCGCCTTAACAGTCGTTACGCTCTGACAAATAGCGACTTTGTACAGATCCAATCTCAGTGCCGCTGGGCAGAGCAGCAAGATTGCCAGTAGAGGGGTAGTTGGAGTGTGGGTCATCTTCAAATGAAAAGCCAAATCCGGAATAGAGTGAACCGTGGATTGAAGGAGTGTGTCCTCGCCTATCTGCTGGTTGATCCACTATGTTGTTGGCGTTTGAAAGATCCTAATCAGAAGTGATGAAGAAGGAAGCTCAAAAATAGGTTCTAGAAAAATTGATGTAATAGCCACGTAAGGCAGCATGTAAATGGGCTGACTAATTGCTCAGGTAGGATAATGTGGGTGCTACTTCGCAAAACATGTTTCACGCCTTCACCATTTTTCTTGGATTTTTTATAGCAATAAATGTAAAGTGATTCACAAAATTATGGACAATGGGACAACCTAATAATAGAGCGCGAACCTTTGAAAAATATAGATTAACGGCGATGATATTCCATCCATTACTTTCATTCCTCAGTTTTGCCAACAAACAAATAATCCGATAAATTCCCACTATTGACAGCGTTTTCTGTTTCCTATTAGGTCAAGCAGACTTTGATCTTCCTTCTTACACATTAATTATGGAGGCGACAGTAATAAACAGTAGTTTTCAGAATCAATACGTAGCCAAAGAGAGCATGTTAGTCATGTGATCAATATAAAATCACTCCATACTTAGTAACTACATGCTTAAATACCATAACGGCCTTATTAAATGTGGTGGTCTATTGCACGGCGCATCTCGGGTCTACTGTTCATCCTCGATAATCTCACGTTTTACTTCACCCTTATTTGTTGTACTTCTTTAACATTTTTATGTACAATCGCGTTCATATTTAAAGAGTAATGAATGAAGGACTCGTCGTTCATAATTCTTTGTTTGGAATGCGCCATGCATTTTACTTCCACTACGCATCATGATGGCATTTTGAAGGTGATTTGGCCTCACACTCCAACTTCCACTAAGCATCATAATGCGCTTGCATGAAGGCGATTTACCAACCAATAACTTCGTATAGCTATACAATTCATTAAATCGTTTACAGGGGGGGGGGGGCCAAAAAAAAGACATTTTGCCTATGTCGGACTTCGGCTCTTTTTTCTTCGCAGAGATTGCTGTCGTTGACGGGAGTTCCTCAGCAGAGTATTCCCTAAGTGTTCCTCTATTAGTGTACGCAGGCTCTCCTTCACTGCCCTCACCGTCTTCAGAATATGACGTCATCTGTCACCGTCGTCAGGCTCAAGGAGGTCTACCGTAAGAGCTTCAGCCTGAAGCTCTTACGCAATTTCGTGAATCGATTTAATGTTGGATAGTTTTCT
The DNA here is from genome assembly GCA_036418205.1 of Ostertagia ostertagi. Classification (NCBI taxonomy): domain Eukaryota; kingdom Metazoa; phylum Nematoda; class Chromadorea; order Rhabditida; family Trichostrongylidae; genus Ostertagia; species Ostertagia ostertagi. The sequence goes on from MU894906.1 coordinate 7,827, forward strand.
AGAGGCATTAGCTACCACTGTGCAAATCCCCTCGGAACTAGCTTTCCAGTAAGGGTCGTTATGGTACACGATCCTTCGAAGACCCCATTGAGATCGACCAGTGCACCATGTTTCCAGGGCTAATTCTTCTGATGCCGTCCACGTACGTGGCCACTATGAAGATTTTCTTATAGAATGGAATGCACTCTTTAATAATAAGTTGGAACCGTTCGGTCTGAGTTGAGTAAAATGTGCTTAAATCCATCTGGAAGTGGAGGCAAAATGTCTTTTTTTTTTGGCCCCCCCTGTATATCAATAAGCTGTTCAGTTGCTGTGTTTGTCTGTGTGATCTCGTAAAATTACGTTTTTTTGTTACTCCGCAGTCCCGGTTACCATTCAACTTCAAGATCGTGTAAGGCTAGGCTGGCCTGGACGGCGACGTTCAGGCTCACTCCTGGGTTTTGCGAGATGGTAGCTGTGCACCATTCCATCAGCATTTCGCGATTTCATAATGTCATTTCCCTTTTTTCAAAGTAATGTGCAGGGGTACGGGGTCCATCAGCTCCATAAGGTGACAAGAAGGAATAAGGCGTTGAATCATTCGATGCCTGACAATTGTTATCTTTTAATTTCCCCTCTTTTCGATCGCTTTCTTTCGTGCGAAGAATTATCTGTATTTCCAGTGGTTTTTTCTAAGTTCGACGTTAACCTGCTGGAATCCACTCAATTACCGATGATCATTAGTGAAGTACAAATCGGGGTCGCGAACGTCACATAGAACACTTCTTGTGTGACGTCATCGACTAGAAGACACTGCTGAACTTTGTTGAAAAACGTTTGCCAAATGTAAAAGTGTTTCCAGCAAACAGCTGCACATGCTAGCCGTGATTAACAATAATGTCGACGATTTTGATGCCGCGCTCTTGTTGTGGGGTATCCATTGATCATTTTATCCTCTGTTTTGTATTTCTCTGCCTCGTATGCTCACCAGAAGTTTTCTGGCTGATTTAAGGGGACTTCACTGTTAGTTCATGACTTGAGACAAATGTCCGAGGTTATAGGTAGCCTTACGCAAAAAAGATGGAGCTGTGCGCAAGGGTAGAGCATAAATCTAATTGGCTCTACGATCCAGAAAGGTTGATGCGCTAAGATTCAGGAATGCACCACAGATCCGCCCGCAACCATAGATATAGCTCAGGAATCTATACTTCTTCGCTCGAAGGCTACTAAGAGGGGGGGGGGGGGGTCGTATTTTTGGTTTCGTTATCAGTTTCTTCCCATTTCTCTTTACACTCTACATCTCCATTACCTTCTACAAAGGAAGTAATGAACCAGTTCAATGCCGGATTTTCCCTTCAACAGTTGAATTACAGGGGGAGGGGCAAAAAAATCAGTTTGCCCGTGGCGCACATCACCAAATTTTTCATCGCACAGGGTGCAGCTGTTGATGGAAGTTTCACGGCACAACATTCTTTAAATTTCTTCAGAGCGCTCTTCGAGTACTGCTCAGCAACCAGCGCCCCGCCTCGCTTCCTGGCAGCCAACCTATGTACTGCCTCGTGTGGCGCATACGATTCCCCGATAAACCCCTCTTTATCGTAATCTGATGCTGATTTTTTAGAAGTTTTACAGCTATGATTACAGAATGGCGATGAACTTTTATAGGAAGCCATCGAATTGTTAAGTGATCCAGACTGTTGTGAATCAGAAATGAAGCTTTCGGAAGCACTGGTAAGAAACCTCTTGATGGAAAGTCGACCACTGATGAGCAGCTACTCAATTACCCGAATATTGTGCAACTTTGTCGTCTGTTGTCCTGTTCATCATCAGACTGTCCAAACGGGCACCCAGAACCCTCCATTCGCCCTTGTCGCCCAGCAATACTACAGTGAGCCCTCCTGATTCATGGAACACAGAGCATTTCCTCTCGTTCAGAGCGTCTGTGAAAAGATCTGACTATCGCGCCGGCGGTTCCCTGGTCTTCAAAGATCGAGAACCGCTCTGGCCCAACAGTCACAAAAATCGCATGACGTGTGCGTCCAACCTGATCTTCGATGCCTTAGCAAATGCGGTAACGTTCACGATCATGCACGCCGTCGTGATTCCTGCGTACCCAAATTTATCATAGTGTCAACTGTTGTAGTGGCTTTTCATCTTGAAAAACTAATTTTGGTGACTGTTTGTTGAACTGGACTTCTGCCGTTTGCTGTTTTTCGCTGGCTGCTGTTTGGACACTATCACAAACATTTTCAGTCATCGGCCAAATTTTAAGCATCTTTCTGGATTCGAAATGAAAGCTATGTATACTCTCGTGCACGTATTGGGTTGGTGCATAATATCGTAGCGCTCGCATTCGGCAAAAACGTTCAAAGCAAAACCCAAAAGCAAAGCCAAGCAGT
>MU894913.1:0-15177 GCA_036418205.1 Ostertagia ostertagi
CCTCTCTCTCACTGAAAGATCTCGAGCCGGTTGGTGGCGAGGCTACGTGGCGCGACCCCAGGTGGCGGATAGGGGGTAAATCGCGGACCAAAAGCCACCATGTACTTGCCCTGAGACGCAGGTGGATTCAGGGGATGGACTCCCTGTTTCTGTAGCGCTGTGTTGATTCATACCAGCTGTCTCCACTCAGGCGCATCCATGCATGCTTGCGTGTGTGGTGCGCTCTGTGTGTGTGCGGTTGGTATCCTGCATGTCGGCACAGCCAAAAGCTTGCATTCAAGTGACTGGGAAGTACATGGGAGGCGATTCGGGGCCGCCTCCAAGAAATAAGCCCCTTGTTCCGCTCCAGGATAGCGTGGCTAACTACCTGGAGGTCTATCCTAGCCCACACGACAGAGCCTGGCAAGCTACTCGTGTGCCTTCAATATGCCGAAAACAGCAATATGGATGGGCCTCATTCCCCTGAACCTGAGGGAGCCCCCAATACGGCAGCGTTGGGTAGGACCGCTCGGGAGAGGCTGCTAGAATCTCAGGGCCCGGATAGGCTGCCTAAACGAAGAAGGACTAAGATGGCGATCTGTACTTTCAACGCACGAACGCTTGCATCCGAAGCTCACATCGAAGATCTGATGATGCAGGCCAGGAAGATCAAGTACGACGTCATCGGACTGACCGAGACGAGAAGGCACCGCCCGCTACACGCCGTTTTCGATACTGGAGAAGAACTGTTCCTTGGAACATGCGACAGCAGAGGCGTTGGCGGTGTGGGTGTCCTCGTCAACACGCACTTGGCCATAAACATCGATTCGTACGAAAGCCTTACGACCCGAATCGGACGTTTGAGATTGAGAAGATGTGGTTCAACTCCTGCTTTGACAATCTTCGTCGCCTACGCACCAACATCCAGCTACGACGAGAGAAGAACACGAAGCATTCTATATGGAATTGGAGAAGTTCTACAAGGAAGATCATACCTTCTTCAAGGTCATCGTCGGCGACTTCAACGCTAAGATTGGCCCAAGAAGAACGGCTGAAGAACTTCACATCGGTACTCACGGAATGGAATGGAATGAGCAGGGTGAGAGACTGTCGGAGTTTATCATGTCGACCAACACCATCCATGGTAACTCACAGTTCCAAAAGCCCCCTCACCTTCGTTGGACTTGGGAGTCACCTGATGGACAGTTCCATAACGAGATAGACCACATCATCTTCAATCGAAGGTTTTGCCTGACCGACGTCGCTGTTGTTCCGAAGTTCTACACGGGATCGGACCATCGTCTCCTCCGCGCAAAGTTCCACTTTTCGATGCGTGTTGAGAGAGCCTCGAAGTTCAGGAAGCGAAGCCCCAGGACAGTCATCAACTGGGATCACTTCGCTTCCCTCGTCAGCTTATGGGAGGATTCCGTCATCGAAAACATCGACGAGGAGTACTATCGGCTCGTTGAACATCTTCACGATTGTGGCAAGAAGGCAGAGAGTTTGAAAGTCACCAAGGGACGTCTGTCTTCACGGATGAAATTGAAGTACTCCTCGCTTCCCTCGGCAGTCAGCGCTATTTCCATAATTGAGTGTCTTACTGTAGAAATATCGATTGATCCGAATCGGGTAGCAATAGTGCAGTAAAGGTAGTCCTCGCATGATGTCTCATTGAAACAAGTCGACTTCACTTTTACCCATTTCCCATTCAGGAAGACATTCATTCCTCGCCTATAAAAAGTGAGAAAGCCAGGTTTTATGTGTCTTGTAAGTTTAATTGATGCAGTACATAGCATCGGTAGCCTACTCATAAAACTACCTATTCTGAGCTTCTTCGAGATATACGAATCGAATCTCCTTATTTGACACTCTGTAAGCTTGTTGAACATAAATGCCAGAGAATGTTTTCCATACGTTGTTTTCCCTGAGGTCCTGTGCTGAAATACCGAGAATCAAGCAAGTGATGAAAAAGTGGAACGCTTTGCTATGATGCAGTTTTCTCCGTTCACAAATTCACAAGCGCATACGTAATAAGCCTTCAGATTAGAAGAATTAGAATTAGAATTAGACCAGCAAAGGCTTTGGACGAGACGGGTCGAAGCTTCCTTCAATGTAGGAAACTGTCGGGGCATACATTATACGACAGTGCGACGTCACTAATTACAACTATCATTTACCAGAAATCAGCTATCACTATGAACAACTTCTAACCAGATTTACTTGGAGGCCGTCGTCAGTTGTGGTGTTTGGTCTGCACCCGACACTTTCTCGCTTTTTGAAGGGAGGGTAATGTTTATGGGACGGTGGAGAACACTAAACTTGGGTTGTTGCATTATAAATGTCGCTTTTGGACGTTCAAAAAAATTTCGGAGCAGCAACAAGGCACCTCAGAACAAGAGATAGAGGCTATCTTATTGTGTCAGGGCCAGTCTCGCATTGTTTGTTGGTGGTTTTTTTCACGAAAAGCATATGTCGCTCTCTCGCGAGCCAGCTTTTTTATCAGGCGGGTTGTTGTTAACTCATTTGCTTGCAAGAGCCTGCCATATTCGTTGTTGAAGCTGGATCAGCTTTCCAATAAGTCGGTAATCCAAAATTTCGGTTGCTCATCGTTCAAAAGGAATTTCAAGTAAGAATGCGAAATGGCATGGCCAATAACTGGTCACTTCTATACTCTCGGATGTCCTATTTCGAATGAATACACAAGTATCTCTAAAGATTCAAAACTGTCCAGTGGGGTGAAAGTAATCTGTGCGACATTTATATTACAGCAGCGTAATACATCTACGCATATACGCATACTATCCCACTGCTTATCGCAGCCCAGGCTGTCACAACCGCTAGAACTTTGTTAGTTTTCATAGGCTAGCTGTCCTTCACAATGTTGCTTCCTACTACACTGTTGTGCAAAACTTAAAGACGGACGTAGTTTTTCCATGACGTGTTACTGACCAGTAACATAACTCTGGTGAACCTAACCACACAGAGCTGCTACAGCGCAGTACAGCAAGCATATGACAGGAAGTTATGTTACTTCATCTATCTCGTCCATAAGCTTTGCACACCAGTGTACTTAGTTCAACAGTTCCCTAATGATGTAAATGATGGTCACTGCTATCGAAAGCATCACTAGCATCAGAAAGCATTGGTGACGTCAATTTCTGTTGCAATCATCAAAATACTAATACTTAATAGTAATACTGTTGCCTACATTTCCGACAGGTTAACCAGGGAAAGAAGTATACAGGGGGGGGGGAAAAAAAAGACATTTTGCCCAGGTCGCACTTCGGCCTTTTTTCTTCGCAGAGATTGCCGTCGTTGACGGAAGTTCCTCAGCAAAATATTCCCTAAATGTCCCTCTATAAGTACACGCAGGCCCTCCTTCACTACCCTCACCGTCTTCAGAATATGACGTCATCTGTCACCGTCGTCGAGCTCAGGGAGGCCTACAGTAACTGCTTCAGCCTGAAGCTCTTACATAATTTCTTGGATCGATTCAACGTGGGATAGTTTCCTAGGGACATTAGCTCTAACTATGCAAACCCCCTCGGAACCCGCCCTTCGGAACCCGTCGTAACGGTACACGATCAGTCGAGAACCCCATTGAGCTCGACCAGAGCACCATGTTTCCGGGGCAAACTTTTCTGATGCCGTCCACGTAGATGGCCACTATGATTTTCTTATGAAATGAAATGCGCTCTTCAATTCTAAGTTGGGAGCACACGCTTTGAGCTGAGCAAAGTGTGATTAAATCCATTTGAGTCTGGAGACAAAATGTCTTTTTTTATTGCCCCCCCCCCCTGTATGTGCCTCGATCGCATCACTGCCATCTGGACCACTTGACATGAATGAGGTAAAGAAATTCGCGGGGATGGGATTTGGTGAAAGCTGTAAAAAACGAATCCAAAAAAATCGTATTCTCCGCGTCATAAATAAATGGAGAAAAGATTTCACAAATCAAACAAAGAGGTACCATTTTGTTGCACACCCTTCCAGTCATGGGTGGTGTCTGTGGTAGCCTGAAGTGTTGTGGCTTCCGTTGATGTTGTTGTAGTCAGTCCAAAATGCCTCCTAATCTCTGGAGGTTTTTCAAATTCTTCGAAGATCAGCTCTTTTCTTGTGGTTCTCGTAGTGGATATTATTGCTACACCTAAAATAAAACTAAAAAACACTACACCTAGAATAACTTCCGAATTATTTTGTTTTCCAGTTTTATTTGGCTAAAAAACGAATAAGGAGCAAAAAGGATAGGGAACAGCAGAAGGAACAAGAACTCCCTCGAATAAACACTGAAACCAACCGATCAGTGAGGATATCACGAAGACGACCACAACATTTCGTGATATTCGAGAACGGACCATTCCAAATGGGAATGGTATCGGTTCACTTCATCTTCACATCTGGATTGATGTTATCGCTGATGTTCGAACGGAGAACATCACAGTGCGTCATTTCCTCTTCTCGCATACGAACACGAAGATTAATACCTTTATTGAAACCCATATATTTCTTGAGAGCTCATGTCCTTTGGGGGGGGGGGCATTCAAAAAAGGGTGCAAAACCCGCAGGCAGGTCACACTAGGACCAAGCCCAAAAGAGGGGAGGAAAGTCAGGAAGAACAAGAATTGCTATTGTCAACATGCTCCCCCAGAACCCTCCCCCTCCCTAAAGCTTAGTTCCAATAGGTACTATAATAGGTTCACCTACTTGAATGAGCCCCCTTCCCCCTCCCGAAGACATGAGCGCCGTTTCCTGAAATTTTAAGGAAGTTGGAAACAAGAAGATATTCTATGGAATCGGAGGTCTTTACACTCCAGAACTTGCGCACACTCCCAATTCTTACGCGAACCCAATAGCAATTCATAATTATCGATTCATGAATTTCAAAATTTGTGTGCGGGTCCTTTTCCTCACCTGGAGCAAGTGTTTTGACCATGACACAGCATTCTTGTGATAGCTCAAGTAATAACTTAAATTGTTGACTGGATTTTGGTCTGTCGTGGACTGAATTTGTAGAACTCGTATTAATCTGAGTTTAGGGCAATGTTATACTTTGGGAATCCGGCGACTCGCCAGCGAATCGCGGGGTACAAGCTCTCGCCACTTTTGAAAACTGTCGCGTAGCTGGTACATTGCTCAAACCGCTGGGGCTCCGCTTGATTCGCTAGCGAATAGCCGCAAGGTCTTACACCGGCCTAATTGTAAGACTGTTCCCCGATCCCAGAGGAGTTATTCTTATTTCAGCAGGACAAAAATTCAGGGGGAGGGTCGTACTGATGTCCTCAGAAAGGGAGGGGGTCGCAAAAATTCTGAAGTCTGCGCAACGCACGTTGACCCTGATTCGAGATCAGCGTTCAAAGGCACATCTAAGGCGTATGTACATATTCCTTCTTGAATGACTACGACGACCTGGGATTTCCTTGTTACTCTTCAGAGTCATGACTGGCTTTTGTAGCACTTCCAAAGTGAATTTTTGCAATCAAATCTTCATTGAACGCACTAAACTGAGCATAGAAGACACTTTGTGTTCTAATCCAAACGGATCTCGTCGTTCCGAGCAGCTGGAGTTCGTGGACTGGTTGGTATCTTTGGATAGTTGACAGTTCTTGGCGATTCCGACACGACTGGCTCCCTCCAAGGCTTTTCCGCAGCAGACGGTATCGACGAAGCTCCGGATTTGGACAAGGAGCTGAGTGGAACTGTTTCGCCCTTCTTGTATGCGGTGCCACTGAAACACAAGTAAATGCTTTTCAGAAATCAGTGGCAGACATCAAGTGTAGTTTTTAACTAAATACATTAGCAAAAAGGTATAACACGTTGACTACATTGTGCAGCGCATGCGCTTCACACTTGGGACCGTGTGCGCATGCGCTGCACACACAAATTATTATTTTTTTCGCGCATGCGCTACTTCTTTTCTAATTTTTTGCATCTATTCTATAGACCACACCATAATATGACTAGACACGGCGAGGTTCATCGATGGGAATATGCTCCTTTTTAGCAAAGGTTTTCCAAGTCCTACGAATTTCCCAATTGTGTTCATTCCTAGATTCTTTGTATTCTGACAACCTTGGTCATAAAAAAGAGTAGTAAAGTAAGTACAGACCTACACATATAGCAAGATATATGTTTTTAGGAGCAACCGTGTCAGAAATAATTTTGAGGTTCACTACAGCAAAAGCAACTGAAACTTGCCTTTTCATTGCCAGAAAACGTCAATTCGACCGAACTTTTACAGTTGTTCCTTCTGATAAATCTGACACATCGAATATCATTCGAAACATTTTGTTGTATCCGAGTTTAAAGCTTTTAGGGCGCATGTAAAGCTCAAAATTCACGGATTTTATGTGAGGCGGCGGCGCCTGCAAAATCGCCGTGGTCCCACGCGGTGCAAAAACCCAAAACGCGCGTGTCGTCAACGTGTTATAGGATTCTGGAAACTCATTTGATCACGTCCGATCATTTTGGCAGCAGGCAGCTAAGCAATTGTGAAGCACAGATGCGGGATCAGGCCAGACACGAGCTAACATGAGATCCAGTATGTCCCCCGTAAAGTGGGGATAAACGAATCAAAAACAAAATTCTGTCTCTTAATTTTAATTAATGGTGTAAATAAGAAGACTGCTCAGAAAGAAGCAGTAATAGTGGTAATTTTTGATTACTACTTTGAATTTAATTGACGCTATTAAATACTACGCATTATTTTTAGCTACTTTTAATTTAACACGGTAATCATGGTGCCATGACTTTCGATATGAGTAATTGTGAAAGAGAGCACTAACTCGGATTTCCATTCATTGCAGTGGTCGAACTGACAGCAACAGTAGGTCTCGTAAGCCGACTGCCAGTGGCATCCACTCATCTGATGTTACGCTTTATAATGTACACTTTCAATGAACAACAGTTGGCCGTAAAAAAAGGCGTGTGCAGGAAACTCGCGCTAAGATTTGTCAAGAATACTCATTTATTGGGCACAAATTCCTCCAAGCGCCTAAGGACACGCGACGCGAGTTATGCCTCGCATCCCACGGCCGGCTATTTTCGGCAGAATTCGCAACTTTTTTCTGATTTGTGCATTCCATCCTGAGATTCACACCATACACTGACTATAAACGACGCAGGTCTCCACCCAATGGTCAAATATGGCTTCAGTTTCAGAGGTTTCAAGACACGACTTTTTTGGTCGGTTCATTACCCATTTTCTTTTTATTCCATAAGAAAAAAAGGAAATTGGAAAGAGGCAGCTTTAACCTACAATGGCAGGAACATTCTTTTCAGGACCTCACATCAAAAAGCTTTCGACGGTCCATTCATCGAGAGTAAAGTAAAACTTATCTCAATCCATTCAGACGACCTTTTCGTCAAAATTTTAATGTCACTTCCTGATCGTGTATTGCCTCCGAATGAGTGCAGCTTACTGGCATTTTACAAAATCATTTGGCACCATTCACCTTATGTGTATGTGTATGTGCACCGCGGATGCGAGCTTGGGTGGTAGCGCTCGTACACTCCCACGCGATAAAAAAGTCCAAAGGCGAAGTTCCCTCAAAGTGTGGACGAGTTAAAAGCAAAATTCACGTTGAAATATCAGCTCGTTAAAAATCAAGGTAGAGGTGGTCAGAGGCCCAGGGATGAAGAAAAAACCATGCGAGCTTGACAGAAAGGACCCCCTTGCTTGCCTGTTGATTTCCTTTTTGATAAGACTCTCATCAATGCCGTTCTCTTCAATGTCAAAGCTCTCTTTCTGAATGGCTACAGTCAGAGGAGGCGTGGGCGAGCGAATGTTCGAGCGGCGCATGAGTGGCCCTGCTAGGCTGCTGAGGATATACGCTTCAATGCGAAGCTCTGTAGTACCCGCCTCTTCAACGGACACGCCTGCCTTCACTAGGCGATTTCCCCTTTTCCGAAATGCAGCCTTGCCGTTTAAGCCTCCTTTAACACCTAAATTTCAACAAAGGTGGTTTCCACTTGGTCAACTGGGAATAGTTGAAGAGAAGCTTTAGTATTATGTAGTGTTACCCAAGTTCAGGAATTACGGTATGCCCTGTACGTGTAAGCCACAGCATATTTAGCATGACAGCGTAATCATGGAAAAAGCCGCGAAAAAGTCGTAAAAGTTACCGGACATTTCTCCTCCATATTGTGCTCATCTGTGAAGGAGCTGCATTCACGAATGATTTGATTCTTTCTCTTGTCGATCTTCTGGATACAGTAGTTCGAAATACCACTGCAGTGCTGCAAGCATAACACGTTATGTATTGCACGTATATTTTGAACTCACAACTACTTTACGAAACCTACCAATTGGACTTGGGAGCTTTTTAAGAAGATTTGACACTTTTTGATTGTTCTGTGCAATTAACTATGTTTTACGCAAAGGTTTGCTCGGGGCATTTTATCAGAGGGAGGACGATACTTACTAATTTCCTTTTATGACTGGAAAAGCATGTACTGCAAATGGATGCTATCGCAATATACGGGTGCGTTGTTATGTCGATGCATTTAAAGCGCGTAAAACATTTCTTTTCTGTTAAAAAAGAGACTAAGCCTTATTCAGGGAAGGAGAGACTCTAATGTGCGTTAGCCATTTTTATTTTTCCCGGAGCTTCTACCCCCTCCTAAGCTAAGTCCTAGGGGATGCCCTCGCATATTGCCATAGCACCTAGAACTGCAATATGGGAAAAATTGTAAAACCTTTTCCTCCGTCCGTGTATTGTTTGAGAGGCCTTCCAATACTCCTTCATAGCATGTCAACGCCGTTGCCGTGCATACAAGCGTGAATGTAAGGATAATGAGACGCATCTGCAATGAATGCTTAATAAATATTTCTTAATCCCAGGTTCCACCGCCTTCGAACGAGGCCAGCACGTAAAAAAGGCAGGCTGTGTATGGGAAAAATCCCATGAAGCATACTTTTCTTTTGGAGCCAACACAATATACGGAGCCATTGTGGTGACAATGCACTTAAAACAGTGTAAAACAATCCTCTTAAAATCGGGGTTAGTCTGAAGACGGGGTAAGAGAAACTAAAGGGTGCGTGAACAACATTCATTTTTTTGCAAAGTTCCTGCCCCCTCTTAGACTCAGTCATAGGAGATGCCACGTATCCTGTCATAACGCCTTTTTTCTTCCTTTCCTAACTTTTTTGCACCATCTGTGGCGCATTCTATGCGAGCCGTCTCAAAAGGTCGATATACGGATACGTCGAGTATATTCCTTCTCATAGGATAACATCTGTCAGTGGTAACGAGGAAGTCGTTTTGCTTTGATTTTCAGATTAAAATGTTGAAAGCATCGGGCCGGTTTGAAAAATTACGAATTTCGCGACTCAGGAAACTATGTCATTGAAAAGCGTTCATCAATCACCATCAGTGTTTTAGTATAAGATGCACTTTAGTGTAACGCCAATCGCCTTGAACCTCGGACCACTAGCAAATCCGTACTCCGAGTCACTGTCTAGTACAAATGTCTACAAAACCATGGATTCGTGTCAACGACTGACACTATCTGCAATAGCTTCTAATGGCATGCCGTTCAGCGCTACAGTGTTTCACCTTTACCAGCGCTTCCGATCTTTTGATATTTTTATAAGAATCTATCAGCACCTACACAAACCATGACAGGAAGGGCTTTTATGGAAGCTCAAACTACGATGCTTATTATGGAGACCACGTGTAGTAAGGTTTAGGGTGGGATTCAAAAGGCCGAAGCAGCTTCGTCGGCCCTCGTAAGGCGACATATTTATTTATTTCATGAATGCAAATCATCAGGGATCAGAAATGAACCCGGCAAGAAAGCTGTAGATTGCTGGCAAGAGATTTTACCTCTCTGAGGTATGCCGTGGTCGAGCTTACTGACTGCACCTATCTTGAACTTAAACCATCCACTGGCTGATACACCAGCAACGACATGTTATACGATTCAACTCCAACTCAAAAGTGAGGTCGCCTCCTTTCTCGACCCGCACTCCCTGGGTTTTTGAAAGAGGGCGTCGAGAAATTTTCTAAGCGTTGAAGACAAATGGTGGACACTCATGGTAGATGTATGACCGGTCAAGAGTTGTAAACAAAAAAGAATTAAAAGTCAAAATGGAGAAAAGGTGTTGCAGACTTCTTTCACCTAAATAGCGCTGGATAGCACTTTACTCAGAGTTGTATTCATTTCGATTTGAAGACAAGCCTTCATGGTGTTCACGAAAATGAGCACAAAGCGTTATATCGTTTTTTTTTTGCAATATTCATTTATGATGTGGATTCTGGTAAATATCGATGTCTGAGGTTTACACGTCGTAGAATAAAACTGGGTGCTCCCAACTGTGAAATTTTTCGGGGAGTATCTCTATTCCTTAATCGTATATGAGGGCAGGTGTGCTGGGCTATATATATGAGCTCACGATTAAACACACGGTTTCTCTGTCATCAAATGCGATTTTCAGCGAATTTTTTACGACTTTTTTTAGGTGGGTGATGTACAATGTTCCCCTGTTCCGCCACGAAAAGATCACAGCGGATTGAATGCACCTCGGCCTTCCTCTGAGAGGGCTATCACATTTAGGGAATATACTTGAAGTACTTGCCCGGATGATACCCAGCTCTATAGGAAATTCAGTTATGAGCCAACAGACTTGCACATCTGCTTTCACTTCTAAACACATTAACAGTGACCACATGGTACGCACGTCAAACGGGCCCAGGTACCGATGTTTGCTTATTGTGAAGTGCGATTCTTTCTTCTATTTTTCTTGGGTTTTTAACAACCCGTGTTATCTTACTTCATCCCGTGAACATTTATACAGTTTACTTTTATTCAAAACAGGCAGAAATTTTTATCGAAGCTCTGGCACACAAACTGTACGTATAAATGTCTTATATTTAGCTGACCGAAAAACATTCTAAAGTTTATTAGCGTGCTTGATGATTATTCCAATAACTTTCGAGCTTTTGAGGATTCTGATGATACTCAAAAGCTCGCGATCCCCTCACACTTTGATAGATGGCATTTGCTTGCTTGCTCTGCGGTGGAGTATTACACGTCAAAAAACTCGACGCTGTTATGCACGTTCTCGCCGAAGCACTGGACAAAGGGGTAAAGGACACGAATTCGCGAGAGAAACACTGAGAATAATTCAAATACTTAAAAGCTGGGAAAGAAGGTCTGACTAGGTAACGAGGTCGTCCGCGGGAAAATGGTCATTAAATTTTTGAAAAAATGTCAAATGTATGACCCTACCAGAACAATCACACTATTACTCAAGAGGATGCAGAGATCGGCCGGATAGAGGCGAAAGGATAAAGCACTTGTCGTTGATCAATCCCTTTTTGGGATGCGGCACGCATTCTGCTTTCATTTGTCTATTCGTAGTGCCGTTTGAATCGATGTGGCCATGTACAGGGTGGTCCAAAATTATGAGGACCAAGACATTGTGTCGTTAAAAACGCATAGTAGCTTGATGGAACAAACAAACTTACAGGGAAGTGTTTGTAACTCTTATCTCAAAGTAATTCCAGAATAGAATTGAGATCTGCCACCTGCCGCGTTTACACGAGCCTTCAGACGAAGGGGGTGGCGCGTGCGGTGGCACGCAACTGAGGCGTGTCAAAATGTTTCCAGGCCTTCTGCTCTGCTTTCTTCAGGGGAACGTTTTGTGGGGCATTCATTTACCCATGTCTCATTGTGTATAAAATACAAATCTAGAGCTATAGCTGAAAAATCCATTGTAACAATGGCATGAAACAATGACTTGGCAAAGTCGGTTTTGGAGAAATTTTTGCTTTTTATGCTCGGATCTCAGTCCGTGCTAAAAAGTCTCAAGTAGACAATCAGTGGCTTTCTATCACTGATCTTTAGAGTTGCCCGGCCTGGTTTTCATCGGATTTTTCATTGTTCGGAGTCGAGGTTACAAGGTGAGCCTTAGTTTTCTCATCTGATATTATCCTGGTATCTTGAGTATCTGTACACTCCAAGTCTCCGTTGTACCATCTGCGTGAGTTCAACTTATGAAGGTTGAACGTTGGCTATAAGAGCTATCCGTTGATACTTTAGACTGCCGTTAGATGTAACGTGCCAGAAGCCCTAGTGAGTTCAATTTGAGGACTGACTTAAAGTGAAGTAGTTATTTCACTAGTTTTGAGAACTTCATGAAATTTGGTTTCATTAGGAAGAAGACAATGTACCTCTCACATAGTGCACAGAAAACGAGATGAAAATGGAGCGATACGGAAAAAAGTGGATATGACTGCGCGCGCACGGGTCCTCATAATTTTAATGCGATGTGGCCTGTACAATGACTTGCGGGGCCAGCCGATGTACAAGTCAGTGTTTTTATCCTCCCAGACAAGTCTGGTACCAATTAACCGACCCCGGAGGGATGGAAGGCTTGGTTGGCCCGGGCGACTCACGACCCAGGATTTGATCCCCGGACCGCTCGCGTGGTGAGCGTGCCACTTGCCACTACACCACTTCCGCCCGGATCGAATCGTAAGGGACATTTTAATCGTTAAAATATGGGCAGAACTCCGAAAAGCGATCAGCTAACTAAATGGTAGAAACCTTTTTCGGGCCTGTACAATTCCTACTTCGTGTTGTTACTGCGTCACATAGTAGCACAGCGCAAAGAAACCCTTCGGCGCACAATTCTACTTATGCAGAAACGCTCTCGTATGCTGTTGCGTTAAACGGCAGGCGAGCATCGCATCCTTGCTAAGCCTGCTTACGAGGGGTTCGTGTGCAGCCGCGAAAAACGTACAAAGTATTTGAACGAGAGTAACGATTTAATCAATTGAAATTGAAAGGTTATGTCCAAATTTTTTTGAAAAATTGCCCTTGGAATACTTCAAACCTCATGTTTGGAAAAGGTTAGCGCTATATTCTCCGTGCATGCTCAATGGAATCAAAGTGTTTTCTGCTAGAAAAAAAAAACAAAATTAGTTTCATATATGTTTCCCGGGTACGGTCTGATTATTCGGTTTTTCCGCCCAACAAAACACGATAGCGTTTCTTAAATTCAGCCTGACGAAGGAAAACCTGAAGCACAATCATAAAACGTAGAATTAAGGAGATATAAGAGTTGGATTGCGCAGGATTATTCGGGCAATGCTCTTCTTCGATTTTTTACTACACCTGTGGTATACCCTTCTCTACAAAACTCCAATATTTCTTAGTCTCCTGGCAGAACACCAATCTCAAAGAAAATACGTAACGGTGAAGAAACTCGGGAAGAAATTAGCGCTACGTGAAGGGCAGAACGAAATGTCTTCGAGCTAATGAATGAAAACAGCGATTATCAGCCGCCGCGAAGCTGGACGTGTTACAATGCTGCCCTGAAAACATGTTGACCAGAGATGCATCAAAACATCGTTAACATCACGGAACAGAAGGTAATCCTAAGATTTATGTAAGGTGAAATTGTGTGACGTTGCAATTATTTAGCTATTCAAAAGAAGTGGGATATAAACTATTTCAACTTTAAGGTGGACGTGGACCTAAATCAAAGTTTGACTTTTTTGAGTAATACGGTCATTTTTCAATTCAATTCTTCATTAATCGCGTACACTTTCCATCGATCCGTACCTTTTTTATATGACCGTGAACATTTTGTAGCTCAACTCGGATTTTGAATAAATCTCTAGATTTGCGGTCTTGAAGGAGGTTCCCGTCGGCTTCCTATGTTGGGGAAATGATCTTTGGTAATACTCATATTGTATTTATGAAAGCAACGAGAAGAGGAAACAGGGAAAGGGAAGTTTTCTTAGAATTTGAAAAAATTGTGTATTCTGTCAATTTTAAAAAGGAGTCAAACTATAATCAAATGAGTTTTGTGGTTCGGCTGTTGTATTTGAAACCAAAGTTACGTGCACTTCATAGATCACCGTGAGCTTTTCAGGGAAGGAGTGTAGACAGGAGGAAGGATTACCAAAGCCCATTAACAATAAGTGGCAGATCAATCAATTTTTCCTACGTCAGCGGCAGACTTCGCCGACAAATCTTTTAGAACTGTGATGAAACGTTCTACCTCACTACGTGAAGACAGGGCGGAAGTGGTGTAGTGGCAAGTGGCGCGCTTACCACGCGAGCGGTCCGGGGATCAAATCCTGGGTCGTGAGTCGCCCGGGCCAACCAAGCCTTCCATCCCTCCGGGGTCGGTTAATTGGTACCAGACTTGTCTGGGAGGATAAAAACACTGACTTGTACATCGGCTGGCCCCGCAAGTCATTATAGGCCACATCGCATTCAAACGCCACTACGAATGTACAAATGGAAGTAGAATGCGTGCCGCATCCCAAAAAGGGATTGATCAACGGCAAATGCTTTATCCTTTATGTGAAGGCAAGCTGCTGAAAGAAAGCGGTAACTATAAAGAAGGTGCAACGGGGAAGTATACAAGATGCGCCGCAGAAGCAGTTAGTTGGCTGTCAAGGAAGCGAGGAGTGGTACTTTCACGGCGAGGTGAGCTGCTTTCTGAGCAGTACTTGGAAAGTGCCCTGCCTTTTAAGTGCTTCAACCACCAGTTTGGTTGGCGATTTGGAACGAGCTGTATTGTCAGCAGCGACGCACCTGGATAGGGCGTTATTAGGCATGATGCCACCAAACGCGTTGCCGTAAACTCGTTCATACGTCCGCTGTTTGAGCTGTTGCCCGCCCATGAGCGAAAATCAACGGCCAAACAGGAGGGGGTCCCGTTTTGCGTTTTCTTGACGGATTTCTCTTTTTTCGCCACTGGCGTACCAGTGAGCACCCCACGACCCCTCTGAATCCTTTCAGATCTTAATCACAGCCAAGGTATTATTCCTTCCTTGTTTCAAACTTCAAATGCTATTAAGTAAGTCTACACCTCTTGTGGTTCGTACAGATTGCTGTAAATTGGCCGGTCATAATATCAGAAATCGTTGCAACGAATGCATGAATGGAACACTAGAAAAAAATCGAATTATTTGTAAAAATTTATTAAAAAACGGATATTGTGTCGTTCGAGGCAACTCTGAAGAGCCTATAGAATTCTTTTCTTATTCCTTAATATAAGGACGAACTCCATCGTTCAGTTTATCATTTCTCGACAATAACGCTCCAGTACGGCTAGCCGACGTTTGAAGTGGCTTGAGCTTTTTTCTGAAAAGGAAAGATTTTATAAAGACAGTTACCCGAGACATCAATGAAGTTCATAGCTAGAAAGAAAACTGCCTACAAGAATGTGTCCCAGAC
>MU894914.1:0-12026 GCA_036418205.1 Ostertagia ostertagi
TTGCTCCTTATTCGTTTTTTAGCCAAATAAAACTGGAAAACAAAATAATTCGGAAGTTATTCTAGGTGTAGTGTTTTTAGTTTTATTTTAGGTGTAGCAATAATATCCACTACGAGAACCACGAAGAAAAGAGCTGATCTTCGAAGAATTTGAAAAACCTCCAGAGATTAGGAGGCATTTTGGACTGACTACAACAACATCAACGGAAGCCACAACACTTCAGGCTACCACAGACACCACCCATGAATGGAAGAGTCTGCAACAAAATGGTAGCTCTTTGTTTGATTAGTGAAATCTTTTCTCCATTTATTTATTTGCGATACTTGGAAACGCGGGTTCTCGGACCCGATTTTCTACAGCTCCCAATGTGAACGATTCACAAGATCTAAAGAGCTCAAGTTGTCAATGATGGCAGTGAGAGCGATCGAGACATTTTATGTTCATTTCCCTGGGTCAAGCCTGTCGCAATTGCAGACAACAGTATCACACTTGATGATTGCAACAGAAATTGACGTCACGAATGCTTTCTGATGCTATTGATGCTTTTTCAATGTTCATCATTATCCTCATAAGGAAACTGTTGAATTGAAGGAATTTACGACGAAAAGTTAGCTCATTGGAAATAAGGGTAGAGGTGGTCAGTGGAGCAGGGATGAAGAAGAAACCATTTGAAACGGCCCGAAACCCGAGAAATGGGACCCCTTCCTTGCCCGTTGATTTGCGCATTGATGCGACTCTCATCGCTGTGCCCTCTTCAACACTACGCTCTCTCTCTGCTATCTAATCACTCGCCACGTATAGACCTGCGGCGAGTGATTAGATAGTCGGTGGGCGTACCCCGCCAACCGCGCCAAGAGTGAGCCATGCTAGATCGCCGAGGTCAAATCTTTCGCTGCCAATTGCGCGTCGGTCAGCACCCTCAGGAGGTCCGCCTGTCTCCCAACTATGCAATTTTCCCCTTCTTTGACCTTCGTTCTTATCGTGAATTCCTCCTTTAAGCAGTAGGAAGCAAGCAATTAACGACAGCGTGCCTATGAGAACTAATTGCTTGCTTCGTATTGCCTAAAGGAGGAATTCAAGATAATAACGAAGATATGAGAACTGGCGAAGTGCTAGCGATCAGGCAGCCTGTGCTGCGGGAACTAGTGCCCACAACGACTGTTTTAGGGGTAGTATGCATGGATGTATTACTTGATAAATTTCGCACAGACTTACTTGTACTTGCACCCCACTGGACAGCTTTGAATCTTTAGAGATACTTGTGTATTCATTCGAAATAGGACATCCGAGAGTATAGAAGTGACCAGTTATTGGCCATGCCATTTCGCATTCTTACTTGAAATTCCCTTTGAACGATGAGCAACCGAAATTTTGGTGTGCACGTGAATGTTCTACGACTTATTGGGAAGCTGAATCCAGCTAACACGAATACGGCAGGCTCTTGCAAGCAAATTGTTAACAACAAACCGGCTGGCAAAAACAACTGGCGCGGCGAAAGAGCAACATTCTGCTTTTCATGAAAAAAAACCACCAACAAAACAATGCGAGATTGGGCCTGACACAATAAGATAGCCTCTATCTCTTGTTCTGAGGTGCCTTGTTGCTGCTTCCGAAATTTTTTTATGAACGTCTAAAAGCGACATTTATAATGCAACAACCCAATTTTAGTGTCCCCCTCGTCCTATAAACATTTCAACTCCTCCTTCAAAAAAAAGTGTCGGGTGCAGACAAACACCACAACTGACGACGGCCTCCAAGTAAATCTGGTTAGAAGTTGTTCATAGTGATAGCTGATTTCTGGTAAATGATAGTTGTAATTAGTGACAATCGATAGAATACAACTGCAACAGGCTAATCATTTCATTGGCAGAAAACATTAACATTTTGTGAAGGCCGTCGTCACTTGTGGTGCATGGTCTGCACCCGACACTTTCTCGCTTTTTGAAGGGGAGGGTACTTGCAAACTTCCTAGACCCGCCTTGGTCGAAGCCTTTTATGAGATTCTAATCGTAAGAATTTATTACGTATTTCCACCTTGTGAAATAAAAAAAACTGCGTTTATAGCTAAGCGGGGGTCCACTTTTTGACATGTATGCTCGCTATTTCAGCACAGGATCTCAGGGAGAACAACGTATGGAAAACATTCTCTGGCATTTATGTTCAACAAGCTTACAGAGTGTCGAATAAGGAGGGGGGGTGATCCGAATTCGGATATCTCGAAGAAGCTCAGAATAATAGGTAGTGTTTTGAGTGACCCCGGCTATCAATGCTACTGTACTGCTCCAATTGAGCTTACAGGACACTTAAAGACCTAGCTTTCTCACTTTTTACAGGCGAGGAATGAATGTCTTCCTGAATGGGAAATGGGTAAAAGTGAAGTCGACTTGTTTCAATGAGACATCATGCGAGGACTACCTTTACTGCACTATTGCTACCCGATTCGGATCAATCGATATTTCTACCGTAAGACACTCAATTATGGAAATAGACGCTGACTGCCGAGGGAAGCGAGGAGTACTTCAATTTCATGGTGAAGTAAGGCTTTACACTCGAAGTATCAAATTTACGAGTATTTCTCTAAAACATAAAATAAGTTTAGGATCTTGCACCGCTAAATCTCAGGATTTTTCTGTAATGACCAAAATGGGTATTATTGAGCTGAAAAATGAAAATGAGTTTCCAGCCTCCCCAAATTTCTTCTTGAACGGACACGCACGCACTCGAAATTCTCATGGAACGTTGCTGCAGTTGAATGCGTTAGTTGATACAATGGTTCGCGGAAAGCAGCCAGGTAGATGATTCATTTCAAGTGTTTACGGCGATCATACGATTGCGATACCAAATACCCTTCTGGAAACCGAAACGAAGGGAACTCTCGTTACCAGGGCAGCTCATGGCGCAAATGGCCCCCCTTTTAGCAACTGAAGGAATGACGATCACTGCTCTAGGTTGTATTCGACTTCCAGATTTGTATTAATATCTTAATTTGACAACGGCGATTGTGCGCGCCTTACTTTCAACCAACAAATGTAGTGGCTCACAGATTGGGAGAGGCAGCTAAAAATAGTTTCAAGATGACTGATCCCTTTATCTTTAGAGCCCATGGCAGCAAATATGGAGCAAATAAACCACACAGACATCTACATAACTATATAAAAAGTTATACAAATACAATCAATACAATTCAGAAAAGAGAGCTTCAAAAAATTTTCTTGATGCGGACATTTATGTACGATTGAATATTTAGAGATGTTTCTCTCGGTGAGAATCACGTTTACGAACACGCGGTCGGGGTTTGTGTACAGCCCGTATTCTACCTGGCTGACTGGCCCTTGGTTATACAGGTGAATACTACAGCTTTTGTTCCTTTTGTATATTTTGTCAACAGAAATCGGCTAGGAAAGTTTGAGTTAGCTTAAGGCTGCGTTCTGTCCGCTGGATCTATAGCAGGGATGAGGTTAACATTGAATGGGGCAACTATTATAGAACATCAAAGAATGGGACGTGTTTATTAAAACGAGCATTCCAGTTTTTTGAGTCATGGCTTGTCACAAGGTGAGCAACAAAGTTCTACTTTCACTACCATTCCTACACAGCACCAGTGGCACGTAATTCGCATTGTCTGGTAACTGCCACCTGCCAACCCACTCGTGTTGGAGATAAAACTAGCGCCACCTTCTCCATCACTTTCTCTATCTTCGCGACATCTGAAAGTGAGCAGAGAATTCATGGCGCAATCTCTGTGCGTTTGGAATCATCGTTTGGATAACTGATCCTACTGTTCCAAAACACTTCCACTCTGTAATAAAGAGCTGTCAGCCTCAAGCCTGCCAGTGTTTCCAATTCCGATTATTCTAGCTTTCAGGATAGGCCTTGTATTTCTGCTGTTGTTTTAATCCCGCCGTAAAGCAAGCGCTCAATTCTTGAGAAAGGTTGGAAGAGTTGAACTTTCATTGGTTTCTCCTGTTTTAATTCTTCGCGAGGTCGTTACTGATCTTGTTGACGACGAGACAGTTTTAGGTGGGATAGCTCCTTCAGCCTGGAATGATCTGATTGACTTCACGTTATGATGAGCGACCAAACGCTTCACTACGCATCGAACTCGAGACCAAGAGATTTGATCACGTACTCGTATAGTGGGCGCATTACCGTAAAATCCACTTCACACCTCGAAGACGGGACAGCAGCAGTGGGGCAAGCAGTACTCGGCCTGGGCTGAGCCTAACAAGGAAGGTCTTTCAGGGTGCCAAGCTTTTTCAAAACGGTCTTTTGCATGATATAGGGCACATGCGGGAACCACAAACCATGGTTAATTTTTCCTGAACGGCCCTCTGAATACCAGAAAAGGGGGTCCCTAGTCACACCTTTTTCACCAGTTTTTCAATCAAAGTCTATTTGTAAGGGTTACTGACGGTCCTAATCATGAATATGGTACTAATTATTCATGCTAACTCCATTTTGCGCGAATTTTGGAAACGTCAACTCGAAATGCAAAAATTTGTCACCACGAGGAATCGAACTAGGGACCTTTTTGGTATTCAGAGGGCCGTTCAGGAAAAATTGAACATGGTTCTGTGGTTCCCGCATCTGCCCCTATATCATGCAAAAGACCGTTTTCAAAAAGCTCGTCACGCCCTGAAAGACCTTCCTGGTGAGCTTTTGGTCGGCCGTGCTATGTTTTATAGGGTTGGTCCACCGAAACCTTCCAGCTATCGATAAGTAGCGGCGTATATTGTAAAGTTGCAGTTGGGTTGGGTCTCTATGCTGGCTGCCTCGCAGATCTTCACTATAGTCGATCAGATGATGATCACCCAACAGGTTAGCTTGAAACCTTTACTGAAATATTTCATCCCTTATGCGATATTGAAGAAGACCACGAGAGAGTCATGAAGGACTTTGAAAGAATGCAATAACATAACTAAGGAAGAGAAAGAAGCTTACAAATAAAGGATTAAAGCGTCCGGAATGTAAAAGAATGGATAAAATATTAGGTCATCTCATTCAAACATGTCCACGGTTTTATTCGAATAAAATGAACAGCAGGAAAGATAAAAAGCTAATACTTTGGTGTGAAGTCAAGCAGATCTTGTCGTTGTTAACGACCCGATCCCAGCGTCTAGAAAACACTGGACACCGCGCAGCTTCTTCATTTCAACAAGTATAGACAAGATGCTTTTGATGTCAGTATAGATGATCAACGAATTGTCGTAGCGCTTCCGAACGAGTAGGGCGTTCAGTTCGATAAAACAGCTGAGGTCGCATGGCTGCAGTTGGGAAAATACGGCTGATAAGAAGAGGTCACAATATCCGTTTGGTCGAAATACCCGTGAGCAATATGAGCTATGTGGGGTCTGGTATCGACATAGGTGATGATATCGTTATTGTAGTTTTATACTGCTATTCCTTTGTCAATTTGTTCGCTAAGAAACAAGCCATACACTTGAGAAACGCCGGAGGTTTTTTCCCGACAGAGCCATTTAAGAGGCACATCTCAGAAATCCATCGCCATAATAATCATCCACGTGAACCCACGTGACTTCTCATGATCCGATTAGGGCAGTTCCTCATTCGCGTTAATCCAAAGTTGACGCTTCTGACTTAGGCCTCAGCGTACAATTACACACAAATTTCGTTTATGAGCAGGGTCCAGTTTGATAGTCTTAAATGCCGTTATTGGCAGAGAAGATCAATTGCTACAGACACCAATTCGATTCTGGACTCCTGCATCTGGGAGTAAATGAGATATCCAAAAACATGTTCTGTGGACCATCCCCAATTTTTGGGCACAATTCGCGTAACAGCTGCAGCTAGACTGCAAGTCTCGTGGGCAAACATCGCAAAGGTTCAACATCTGTGATGCGCCATTTGAAACCTCATTTCATTAACCCGCTCTTCTTGGACAAGGTGGGCAATGTGAGCGCGCGTCCTCAACCAAACTCCATCCGTTCTCCCTTCTTTGAGCTCTCACACCATATCTTCAACGTAGCACTTCGAGAACACTGTATCACGCGTAAGCTGAGCCAGCACACAGAGAATTCGAGTTGCGAATTTTACGTATGTCACCAATCATTTGAAAATTCCGCCTCGATTTTGGTCACTATGAGTTTTTTCTTATGTTTTTAAGTGTTCCTTCTGCGGCACTACAAACTTAATTGGGGTATACCGTAGCTAGGTGTGCTAGCTTCAAAACAAAAGCAAGCAGAATGCTCTAGCTCTTTTACTTTTCCCACCATTTCTCTAGATGTCTGGACATGTTTGAATGAGATGACCTAATAAAAGATTCGTCAAGAAATAAGGTCGTAAAATAGTTAGAAATGGAGAAGATATGTATTTTCTATAAGCAAAAACCTCGCGAAAAATAGAAATAGATGAAACCAATAGCTGAGCGATGCCGACGTTCATGGAAAGTCGTGCATTGCGACATGTGAGATTTTCTTTGAGGCCTATCGTTGAGGTGCGAGCAGTGCTAGAGTTCTACAAGCGTAAGCTGGGAATGGATCTGGAACTGATTGGCTGGTCAGATCTGCCAGTTCAAGAGCGCGACCGTGGCAGCTATACCAAGGATCCAAACAGCAGAGTGTTTCGTCATGCAGCTATAGCTTTCATGCATGATCGTAATGCTGGAGAGCCAGGTTCGTTTTTTGCTGCTTTCAACACTTCAATTGTTTCACCAGTATTGGGCGGGGCAAAAAAAATGAATATAACTTCACAGTGACGAAAATAAACAAACACGACGAAACTCCTGCTAATTTGAAGAATAAGCGTTGTTGTCATGCACTTCCTCGGGTCCTAATTCTTGGCTAGCCAGAGGATCGTAGTAAGTGTGGTGAATGGAATCTTCATCAGAAAAGTGCACTGAAAGCTCAGTTGTCACACAGCGGTGTCACAAATGATCTCCTAGACGTTTTTGTGGAGAAATATTTGAGCGTAGATACGTGCGTCCACCCCTCTTTGAAGCTCTCGGTCCATACTTCACTTTCAAGATGGCATTTCCATCTGAAACTGACAACACCTTAACACCCTTACGAAGTTCTGTCTGAAGTGTTCACCATCGGTATACAGCCCCATTCATGCAGTAGCACCTCTTTGCTCGTATGGCGTCCGTACTCACCAATTGGCCGGCCGCCCGCTTCTAATGTAGAAGAGTAATATTTAGAAAAAAAAACTCTAGTGATGCTCTGTATGGGAGTTACTGAACCAAGCCGATCTTAGCGTGTGAAGATCCCCTTAGGAAAAGTTTTGCAAGTGCTATTTACATGTCTTCTGTGAAGCTTTCTTTGTCATAGTGCTTTGCCTACTTTTAATATCTGAAGCATGCTCCAGAATCGAATTGGTGTGATCCTTGCCCAAGAATACGTAGTGTATTAATGCGAAATGGGCCAGTGAAGAAAAATGGGAAAGATCCGTCGAAAACGCTTAGGTTGAAGGCTCCCTTCCCCCTTTCATAAAAGGGTATGCTAAGACAATTAAAGACCAAGCGCGGATAGGAGAGTATAAGGCAAGATAGCGCAATAGATGAGAGGGCCACCAGAACCATTTAGAATGAAATGAAGAAAGAGCCTGCAGCTGGCTCCCTCACTTTGCAAAGCCCAACTTCTTGTCGGTGATTCCCGGGAGAATCTTTCCCATGTTTCTGCCTGGGTTGGGCCTTTAGAACAACAAACTGGTTCCTTCCAAATTGCCATGATTATATTTTAAAACTTCATTCGTTCTAGGTCCCATGTTAAATTCATCGCCAATTTCGACTTGGACGATTTTCCGGTTGCTGCAAGTGGCAGTCTACCGGATGTGTTGAATCAAATCAACGACGAGAATGTGAACATTGCTGAAATCATCGTCGACTGGAAGCTGACCAAACAAAAGGTATTTGTAGAAATTGATGTGCAGTTTTCAAGAATTAATGCACAAATACGAGAACAAGTTCCTTTGAGGAACTTTACATATCTATTGAGCTGACCGCTTGTTCTGACCAATGTCTTGGGCTACGAAAGTTTTTGCGTCACAGACTGAAGCGCAGCGCATTACGATAATAGTGTGATGCTACAGTGGAATACATGCGTACCACTGGCAGGGGCGGGAAAAGTTTAAGATGCTGCCCTTTTCGCGCTAAGGTGCGCTAGCTGCAGCGAACTGGGCTTACCAATCCTTTCTGAGCTCCGCCTTCGCCTGCACCCATTCTCCAGCAGCAGCGTCCTTCGATCATCATTTGAAAAAGCGTTTGACTGCAAACAACGGTCTCTTACAACTTTGGGGACATCTGTCAAATAAACGCATGTTTTTTTTGACAAAATGGTGGGTATCCGTTTAACATGTGGAAACCACCCCTTAGTTTTTCGCCTCATTATCGGAGGTCAACGTTCAAAGGAAGGGGTCCCATTTTGCATGTTCCTGAAAAGTTTCCTTGCTTTTTTCGTCAATTCTGATATTGTTCTTCACCATCCCGTTTTCCACTACAAACCCAAGCCCAACTCAATATTATCGTAATCCCTCGCTTCAAGAAAGATTCGCAATTGAGCAAAATACTCGTTCACCGGGGCGTAGTACTTCTACAATGAAGTTTATAAAATTTAACGGAACTTGATCTTCCGCCTATCGCCTTGAAAAACTTTCGAGGCCCGGAAATTCGAAATGGAAAAAATCCAGAGTTGGTTAATTTCAGATTCAATGGAATTCTCTTCAAACACCTTCGGATATTCGCTTTATGCTGTCCGCTTCTAAGCTCGTCGCCGGACAGAAGTGTCAGATATGATTATATGGTTTCGAGGAAGATGTTCACGCGACCAGAAAGGGTTCGTAATCTTTAACGCTTGGTGAGAAATTTTGATAGGGTCTACACGTTTTGTGTTTTTTCACAAGCACAGCGAGGGGTATTAAGAAGACGCATGAAAGGCAGAAAAAATCTTACGCTTTCAGGACATTCCTCACCATGGAAGAGACGGAGTTTACTGCGAAAATTTCAATGGAGAGAAATGAGCCAGAGCATAAAAAATTTTCCCAAGATTAGAGATATTACATTCTAGGAATCACCATGAAATCTTCTTCTTATAAAGAAATTTCTGAGTTCTGACTGTCATATATTCTTTCTCGAAAATAATCAATAATAATAATTTGAGATAGTATGAATCAAGCATGAGGTTGACTCGAGGAGTCCCAGCTGTGAGGAGGGAGCGGCATTACTTGCAAAGTTTCATCGACGCCTAGCCTAGCTTGACGAGCTTTAGGTACTAATTACCATTCTTAAGAGAGTTTCACTTTAGAGCGCACTCAGAGAAGGCTGTGTATACTACAAATTCTCTCGATGTCTTGAAAAGCATTGAGAAGTTTTGATATTTGTTCAACATGCTAAAAACTTACGAAGGCTCATTTAGAGATGCAAAATCACTTACTTTTTAAGTGGGGCCGAAGGCCAGCAAGATATTGCTACATAGTTTAAGGTTTAGGTAGCAGTATTCGACATGCACAGCGTCTACCGCAACGAGTTAATACCAGGGAGAGAAAGCAGTACGGATATGTCATTCACTCCAGTCGACGCCTCTTTATTCTTCATATGAGGTAAACTGCCTGATTTTCTTGTTAAAATATAAGTAAATAATGGCTAAAATATTGAAGTAACGAACGATACACAGTACATTCGCACTTCTTGGTACTCATGTTGGGGTCAACTACAGTGCGTTTCAAAAGTATGTGCACACCCTCAAAATTCACGTTTGAAAGGGAACCATGAGGTTTCGTGCTATGAAATCCTTCTCAATCGATTTCTCGTAGTCGATAACCTATCAATGGAAGCAAAGCAGATAATATCGCCTCACTTTCGGAAAAAATTTTTGGATGAAATTTTTTTCTTTGTTTCAAAAGTATGTGCACACTTGAAGAAGATCAGATTTTGGCGCCGAATTTTCCACCGATTTCAATCCGACTTTGCTGTTTTCATTTCGTCATCATGTCAATTCGCGCCATACTTCTTCCTGAAGATGAGCAAGCTCAGATCAAGGTTCTGCATGATAATGAACGTTCCAATCTAGAAATCGCACGATAACTTGGTCGTTCTCCTTAATGCATTCGAAGATTTATCTGGCACCCTGATAATTATACTCAGCACACACTCCGCTCCATCCACGATCCTTGACTGCTCAGAACAACAAAAGAGTAGCCCACATCCTGTCGGATTCTTCATTGACAGTCCGAGCTCAGATTTTTATTCCAGCCTCGAAAATGACCACTAAGCCCCTCATCCGCTCAAATGAATACACCACTCGACAGACGCTGAGAAAGGCTACTCACTTCAAGGCCCAGCACAAGTTAGCCACATTGGAGTCTGCTCGTACAGACATGGCAACATAGGATAGGACACCGGGCGAAGACACGGTTTTTCGAGAATTTCCTATTTTCAAAACAAGCAACTTTTTATGGACTTTCTCTCCTCAGGTAATCTTAACTCATGGAAAGAGTTCGATCTTGACGGGCCGGGTGGATTTTGCTACTACTGGAGAGGCTTGGCCGTGAGTCGCTCGTGCTCTCGAGAAGGAATTTCGGAAGAGGCCCGTTGATGGGTCTGCGGCGGTTTCGCAATCAGGAAATTCAGAAGTTGCCGTTCCATTATTGCGTATGAACTGTAAAGAATACCAAGCAGTGCTCCAATGTCACCTGTTGCCCTTCCTTAGCGAAGCGGAGCGAAAATTGCATTTTTAGCAACAGGACCACGTGTCTTTCGATGCTTCGCAATCTACCAAAGAATGGCCTTAACCAAATGGTGCTGAAGCGATAGATTGGCTTGTGTGTCCTCCTTACTGCAACCCTATAGGGAGCCCTTGATCAAGGCGTTAACTTTAGCAACCGGCAGTATAATACCGCGGATGAACTGAAGGCGGCGGTAGAGGCTATTTGGGCCGACAGCGACGAAACAGCTATGCCAAACGTGGTTCAGATTATGCCGGACAGGATGTTTGAGCTAATTAGAAACTCTGGAGGCCCCACTGATTTCTAATCTCAGCTATGTTTTTGTCTTTTGTTAAGTGTGCACATACTTTTGAAACAAAGAAAAAAATTTCATCCAAAATTTTTTTCGAAAGTGAAGCGATATTATCTGCTTTGCTTCCATTGATAGGTTATCGACTACGAGAAATCGATTGAGAAGGATTTCATAGCACGAAACCTCATGGTTCCCTTTCAAACGTGAATTTTGAGGGTGTGCACATACTTTTGAAACGCACTGTATTAAGAACTAAGCGTTATGGGATAATTACAGCACTCTTCTAAGCTTTCTTAAAAAGCGAGATTAAGATGAGAGTATTGGTGGACTAGACGAACGAGGTGGCAAGTAATGCGCCAGCGGCGAAAAAAGGCAGAGAAGAACGCGCAAAATTGGGACCCCTTCGTTTGCCCGCTGACCACCGACAAGGGACGATTCAGCAACTATGTATGTAAGGGTTCTCTTGCCATGTTGATTCGACAACCACCATTCTGCACAACATGCACCATGCTTTGCGCAGCACACAGAAGATCCTGAGGGGATACGACTGCTCAAAGTAAAATACTCTTCAATGAGAATGAACGACGCTCCGCTGGCAAAATACACCGGTGGGCAGGAACACAAGCAGGGCACTGAAAGAGTTTGATATATCGCTTTTTTCTGCTATGACTGCTGCCTTCCATGCTGCAGTACACCTTATCGTAGTTAGCCCTAGCTTAAAAGGATTTTACAGCATGAATCCTTACAGCTTGGTCACCACTTATCATCTAAAAAGTGTTTTCAGGCGATTCCAAAAAATCTGATCCACAACGTTATTCATTACAATAAACACGGTGAACACAAGGTTTTTGGTCGGACTGAACCGAAAGATGATGGTAAATTTCAGGAAAAGAATAAAAAACGACAATTTTGCAGGTACGTTATGCGCTATTCAGCTTTATCATTATTTAGTTTTTGATTTCCGCTTGATTGTTCACTGAAATGAACGAACTATGCTCTTGTCACCGCTATTGACGAAAATCTCAAAGAGGATTTACTTTCGTGGGCTCAGAGAAAT
>MU894915.1:0-20761 GCA_036418205.1 Ostertagia ostertagi
AGCTCGATACGGAATACGCTAAGAGAGGTAAGAAATCTTGCCGCAGCTCCAGAATTTCTTACCGGGCTCATTTCGGATCATGGTGATTCGCAATGTCATGAAAGAAATAAATATTGTCGCGGTACGAGGGCTCCTGACGAGCTGCCTCGGCCAGCTTCTGGAGTTCCGCAGCCTAGACCTCTAGCCTACACAATGGTGCCCATAACGAAGAATATGTGGTTTCCGAAAGAGCCGTAGATCTGGCCGGTGATTCCGCTTACGTTTGCAATCCTCAGTGATTAAGGCTAAATGTTAGGCCTTTTAATGTTACTCATGTAAGGAAGGGTGAAATAGCACACGCAATCAGGGCCCGATCCTACGACGTTTTGACTGCAAATCCCGATCACTACCGTTGCACTGTTTTGCTTCATAACTCCCTTCAGAGAATCGTTTAGCAGATTTTGAAGGTGGATTCGAGATCAGCGTTCAGCGGTACATCTGTCGGTATACATCTCTTCTTGCATGGACATGGCGACCTAGGAGCCTTTCCTTGTTGGGATAAGACCTGTAGTGCTCGCACTATTACTCACATCTCGTGGATTCAAGCCTCGAGACCAGGCTTCTACCATTTTGTTATGGTCATTACAATCGTTACCTGATGAGTTTCCAGTGGAAAAGAATACAGAAAATTTTAAATTAGTGTTATGCATAACTTCGTATAGCATATCGGAACAGAGGTACGGTAAGCTTTAAGTGGCGCCGTTCACAAGCTGGGTCCTGGAGTCAGAAGCCAGGTTTATTCGCTTCCTGGCCAACCAAGCCTTCCCCCCTTATGAGGCCGATTGGGGCATCGGACTAGCGGTAAGGGCAAAGCTGCTCATCAAACGCTTGGCCCATCTTCAACTTCCGGGGAGAATAGCATTCAAAGCCAATCGCATCCATCATGGCCATCACCATCATGGTTTTGAATGAGATTAGAGAACGTGGCGCATCTGGAAACATACCTGTAAACATCACAAACTTCATACACAGTCCTTTCGTAGACACATGGTTGACTTCTATAGTTTCGAACATTCTAGCAGTCGTACGTATTTGCTGATGTGAGGGGTAAAGTACTTGCTCATCAACGTTACCGTTTCTTTTGGGTGTACCCATGACGAGTCGGAGATTGAAGAAGCGGAAGCGTACCCATGGGAAAGGAGACAAGCCCCTAAGGGTGCGTGACGAGCGCTTCAGCCGAGGAAGGATGGGGTCGTGACGTCGTAGGGCTCTACCCGTGGCGCTATCTGTCGTTCGACAAGCAGCTTCCTCCCCTTCGGACTTAGCCCTTTGGCACAGACGTAGGGCAGAGCGTTCATGTTGGTGATGTCAGCGCTGATGAGACTCGATGGTCCTCACGTACAGGTTAACCAAGAGTTCAAGTTCTGTGCAATACTTGAGTCGAAGAGGAATGTCTAGCACATTCGGCCCGATTGATCTCAACTATGTGCACTGACCGTTCGCAAAACGGAACTACCTGCCTTTTCCGTTATTCAACGCATTGCGATTTCATTGTTACCTCCTCGCATGAACTTTGGAGGTTAGTCAGCCTGGTTTTTGATATGGCGAACAACGATTGGCGCTGGGAAATGATTCTGAGAAACGTGAGCATCACAAAGTGCAACTCCATTGCCTGACGTGCACATTTCGTCTCCTCTGGAAAAGTACATCTATGTAACGTCAGTTCAGCGAAAAATGTTCCTTTCTTATTGAAATCAATTCACACGACATTTGACGACTGAAAGCAAATCAGCAAAAATATTCGTTATTACAAGAGGGCACTGCGAAACCAACAGAGATTTAGAGCTATGTGAAGGGAGCCTGACGAGTCAGTCCAGTCACTTAGTTTCAATGGCTTCATGCGTAAGAAGAAGTCATGAATAGAGCAAATCTTCTCCAGGACAATAGGATTTCCAGTCAAATAGGAGCTGCCAAGGCCCTCATTTAAAGCACCAGGATTAGTCCGTCAGACGCCGGGGCTTCCTGTCTGCGCAGCTTTCTATTCCTCCGCGGGTGTCCTCTGCTGAGAACACAGCTCTTGGAAGTGACGCGTATGTCACATAATGCGTTGTTGTTGTTTTATTTGTTTTTTTTGTTTTCATACAGTAGAAGGGACACAATCATGATATGACGGTAGATTTTTCGCTTCCCTTCCTCATCCTCCCTTCCTCTCTCCACTGCCCTCCAGCTGCCACTGCAGCACCATGTGGAATGAACGGAAGTGTGCTAAGCAGGTGTTTATATAGCCCTAAGAGTGTTATCACAACTATCCTGCTACAAAACATTGATATCTCAAATCCTGTAAGCTACCCGATTTGTTAGCGGTTTGTTTATCCCATGAGCTTCCTTCTCACTCACTTCATTTTGCGGACGGACACACATACATACATACAACACGACACACAAAGTTAGCGCTTTATAAAATAGAAGGATAAGGTGTGCTCCAATTCTTCATGTTAGCCCAGAGAGATGGCCATAACACTCTCTGTGATTAATTTCGAAGCGTCCTTCCGGTAGGCAAAGATATGCACCATATGTGAAGAACGCCAACAGTCGGAAAGCTTGTCGATTCCGCTCAAGGGACGGCGACTGAGACATGATGTAATCGTCGAGTGAATCTCTGATCTGATCCTCCATCTCGAGCGTTTTTTCCTGCTTAGTAAATGGTAGAAGGTTGTCCAGGCTGGCTGGTTATCATTCGGACCCCATAAATTCTGGCCTCGTTTCATGATCGGATAGCTGGCTCAACGAAATCCTGGAAAGATAAACTATCAAGCCGACTTCACATGCAAAGCGTGGTCTCCTCTTCGCCACCCATCCCCTCCCACCTTACCCCTTATGTCACTACATTGTTCATTTTATAATTATTTAACATTGTTTATCTTATAATTATTTTATTATACAATCTATAACTTTCATCTGTTCTGTTCCTTTCTATTGTAACTGTCGTCAACCTTGTACCATCTCCCCTTGTCACCGCTGTACAATAGTTAAATAAATAAACTAAATAAATAAATAATAATGATAGAAAAAAATAAAATATGAAAAGCGACTAGAGAGAGCGTGGATAATGGAGCCGTCGGTAAGGTTACCTTCCTTCCCCTAACGCGACACATCTCTGAAGCACCCTGCCGCTTTGGAACAAAAGCTCTGGCCCAGGTTTGAGCTCAACGACGCTCAGACGTTACTTGTTAGTCGAGAAGAGCGACGGCGTTGTATCTTGTGGACAGCCGACTTCGGGCACTACACGGCGTACGACAGGAATCAATCATCATTCCGTGGCACTTTTCGAACGAGTGAGTCGGCAATTTGTGATTTTGGGATCTGGGTCACATTTGGGGCTGATCAAGGTTATCATAGTGGGAACGAAGGTTGTTGAGGGGTTGTGTTTAGACGAGTTTTTTGAACGAACAATTTGCGTGAAAGTTTCAAAAAGTGGTGGAAGTTGGGGGATTGGTTTGCGTTCATCATACAAGCTAACGCCCCCCTCCCTTCCCATACTGATGAGCACTGTTACGGAGGAGACTTACTTGTTTGGTCTCGTCTAAGGGTCACGTGCGAAACGGAGACTAAACGACTTCTTTGCTCACCACCCCTTCAAATATATGCGAAAATTGAAGAATATCGTTAAAATTTCGGTTTAAACATCATAATCAAGATAATAATAAATAGATTAGTTTGATTCAACTTGTTTCTATTATAAACATAATAACTTCATTGGAAGAAAAAGTCGATGGGCGGAGTTGGGCTGTGGCAGCTGGGCTAAGAATCGAATACTATAGAGACAGCCGTGATCATGAGGAAGGTGAGGGTAATGGTTAGAGAAGGGGAAGAGAGATCGTACTAGGAAAGCCTAATTGTAAGGCTGATGTTGGTAGTGGGGGGGGGGTCGCATCGAGACACTCCAGAGGATAAGGGTCGCAAAATTTTTGAAAAAGTAGGAACGTGACGGTTGATCATGGCTCGAACTCCAGCCAGATTGTTTTGTGATATCGTAAAAAGAACCGGGAAAACATTTCACCCTTCATAAGGAAAGAGGTTAGAGCAATTCGGCATTGAACAATCCTTTTTTTGAATGCGCCACAAATTTTTCTTCCATTCAAAATCGCAGTGACATTTTGAGTATCATTTGGTCTTTGCAATAAAATACGTGAAGGATGTACAAATCTAATATTTTTATCATTCCTTGTAAGTCGGGTACCATTTACTGACCCCGGAGAGATGAGAGGTTTGGCTGACCAGAATGGCGCAAGATTCAGGATCTGATCTCCGCACCATGTGCAAGGTAAGCGGCTTCCTTCTCAGTACAACACTTTAGCCAGCGATGTATTTTGCACTACATATAGCTCAGAACGTAACACTGGTCCATGGTCCAGGGATATTTTGGATTCCTCAAGCCCAAAACTGCAACGAACCGAAGGAGCTTATGGAGATCTCCATGTCGAACTTCGGCAAATTGTGTAATCTCTTCTCTGGAAGATCATTTTTAGGGCAAAATTTGGATTGAGCCAAGTCTCATCAACAAACAGCACGGGGGCTTGCTCCATCTGACCATGAGCTTATGGTCTGAGGCATTCGCCGTCGTAGCACGTGAATGTGGAATGCATGAGGTTTGCCTTGAGTGCAGGGAGAATGTTGGTAGAGGAGGCTGTTGGGCTACGGTCTTGACCTGTCGAACCACTGAGAAAGTCTGGAAAAAGATTGAAGATTCTGTTTTTTTCTCAACCCAATAAAAGGAAAAGCCAGGGGGCTAGATATTGGTATCCACTTTTTTCCACCACTTATACTCGAAATCGGACCACTTTATTCCAAATAAAAGATGAGTCATACTGCATGGATCAGTCCCTTCTCAGAATGCGCCATGTGTCTTACTTCGATTCAAACTCGTAGTGTTACTCAATTTCGTAATTGACCAATGCAATGACTTCAGTGTTGCCATGGAGCGAATTAGAAAGATACAAGGTAAAAAGTAAAAAAAATCACTTTAGGTGATTTTCACAGCTGCTAAGAAGGAAGGAGCAGCAATTCAAAAAAGCGAGAAGCAAGATATTCAATCTTACAACACAAGTAAAGCAGCCGGGTTTAATCAACCTCACTTGGGATACGCCAGAGATTTTGATGCAAATCAAAATCCAAGTGGAGTCTGAATGCAACTGCTTCATACCTTGGCTTCCATGGACTGGCCACGTAAAAATCAATGATTTCTTCCTCTCCAACGGGTCCAGTACCTACAACCTACTCGAAAGATCCAAGGCTTAGTCGTTTCGGTCCGAACTGAATGAGGACAAACCCTGGACTGCGCACTTAGCGAATGGCTTCACTTTTCGCTCTCCCAATCTTCGACCACTGTTATAAAGAATCGGAGCAATCTGTTCGTTTGCAAGCACTGCAAGCTCAATCTGAGGCTGATTTCATGGGAATCACACTAGTCTGAAGGGCATAAGTCGAGTTGATGGTATGGATGGCATGATCCCTTAACATTTCCTGCATCTCCATACTAAAGGGTGCATGTGAATGCGAGATCCCTTGAGACTCGCACTGAAATCCATTCACTCCAAATCGCGAGCCTGCCTTCAATGGGCATCTGCATCAGAATTTAAAATTTTTAAATCCTGCGTCATCTTAGGGTTATGTGCAGTGCCGAATTTGGGTTCTAAAGCGCCAGTCATGGAAACATAATTAGATGATATTATATTTCATTTAAGAAACTGCCGCAGGCCGTCATCCTTTACGTTGGGCAGATTCGTTGGCCCACAGAAACAACATGTATGATCCAGAGTCCTTTAGGGTGACCACACACTGGACAACCATAGCCCAAGATCGAGAGCAATGGAAAAGAAGTTGGGACCCGCGCAAGGCCAACCGCCGTGCTGATGGACGGGTCGTCTAAGTATCTAAGTAAGTAAGTATATTTCACTTACTAAAAAGCAATACTGCGGCCGGACAAGCTGTCTTTGATAGAAGTGGCATTATAATGAGAGGATGCTTACTTGAAAAGTAGTGATCATGGATGCAGAAAACGACGATTTAATTGGTATTACCAGTTTATTACTACCAGATTGGTCCCCCGGCAACCACCGGGACCTCCTTACCTGCGTAAGCTTTACTCCTTCCAATGTGCTCCCATCCACTGGTGACATGGACACCTCGTGGAGGTGGCACGCATGCACAAAAAAGTGTCTTATATAGTAGAAGGCATTACCGTAATCGTGACATGACCTTAGAATGATATTAATTGGAGAATGATATTAATTGGACCTCAGGTCTTTTGGCGGTTAGCTCCCCTCGCCCTTCTCCATCTTATCCTATTCCCTCTACTGCTCTCCAGCTGCTATTGCAGCATCATGTGGAATGAATGAGACCATGCTCAGTAGGTGTTTATATAGCCGTTGGGGTGTTATCACATTGATAGCACTGCAAAACATTGATTGCTAAAGTCATAGTTACTCGATTTTGTTAACGGTCTGTTTACTTCACGAGTTTCCCTACCACTTCATTTTGCGGACGGACACACATACATACATACATACATACATACACACATACAGACATACAAACCGACACACAAAGTTAGCGCTTTATAAAATAGAAGGATTATGCAAGACGTCTCGTTGTTGGAGGCGTTCACCCATTTGACCGGCGCGTAACTTTTACAATACTTGAAGCGGATTGGTCACTATCCAACTCGGTGTTTGCTATCTCCTTAAACACATGAGTAACCATCTTTGTCGAGCATCAGAGCCCAGAGATACTGGACTGGTCATTTGATTGAAACTAAAACCTCATCCGACAGATCACTGATTTAAAAAAGGGGAATCTTGCGTATTGATAGCCCACTATGGTATGTGCCATGCATTTGAGCTCCTTTTGGAATTATGGTCACTTCGAATGCGATACTCTTTGAAAAAACTTACTTGAGGCTTGTTGGCCTAGAGGCACGTATTATCTCTGGAGGACTTCAGAAACGCGTGCGCAGCGCGCATCTTTGCCTGGGATACTACACATGTAGGTGTATTGCATTTCAGAGCAGTCAAAGTTACTGAACCGCTATCGCGCATGGCTTGCGTGAATCTTCCCCAGAAAACTCGTGATTCTATCTCATCCCACTTGAGACCCATTAATCCCGGAAGAAGAGGAACGAAAAAAATTGGGTTCATTTCGGTAAACATTTCGGAGAACTGGAAGGACTGCTCACTGTGTTCAAATCCCCGCCGGACAGCTGTCACAAATTTTGGGGGGCGGGAACACTTCCCACTTGGTTCTGCGGGTGCCTTCACTAGAAACTCTTTTTATCTTTTGGGTTATTACGCTAATATCTCACATTTCTGCTGCATCCTATTCTGTCGATCCTTTTGTTTCAATCCTCCAGAATCGAACACTTTAACGCGATTCTTTAACCAACTCTTTCAATGCGTTGCCAGATACGTGGCCGCCCCAAGGCGCACTACTTTCCGTACCCCGTTTTAGAGTCGCGCGACGTACCATTCGACCGTCCATAGAGTGTGCTTTTCTCTTCGGAGGTGAATGTCGTGCGCTGAAATTTTGTATAGCTGTCCTATTGAAACAAGTGGCATATCCATGTTGGGAAAGAATGTAGGAATTTTCCAGGATGGAATAGGTCACCTGCATCAAGCCTCAAGCCGTCAGACAAATTCGGTCACAGCTACCTTATCACTCATCACCCTTAGGAGGTCTCCACTCGCAATACAACTGACTATTAGAATTTAGTTATCAGAAGAATTCGTATAGCAATAAAGGAGACTCCGAAATAAGTGCAAAGGAGTTTGAGTGCTCCGCCTCATCCAGTACTTTTGCAGGTTTCACTACTGTCACTTCAGTCGCCCAATATACGTAAGGCGTTTACTTTCTTGGTGACTCTTAGTTTCCATAGATTGTCCTGAATCATCGACTGTAAAGCGATAACCACCAGGCGCGAGTTTCGCTGATTCACTTCGACAATCCGGCTGACGAAAAGCGATTCTCTTCAACCGGCGAAGCGTGTCCCTAGTGTTAACCAGGACAGGATCGGAGTTTGAAAACATTTGCCGCGAGATTTTCAAGTTTTTACAGGGAGTCAAAGCTAACGGAGAATCGAACATTGTCATCGACTCGCCTGTGAGAGCGAAGATGTTTTCATAGAAAAATATTCTTATTCCGTTAAAAGAGGAGTTTACGATTAGACGCCCCATTAGGATCAATGTGGAGGTGATCAGTGGTGCAGAAATGAAGAGAAACCAGAGGGGACGACCCAAACCCCGAGTAAGGGACCTCTCCTTTGCCGGTTCATTTCCGCATTGAGTCTCTTAACAGTACTTCCCTCATCAAGGCTCTCTCTCTGCTAACCATCTAGAGCGAGCCACACAGCGAAGTGCTGGGCGGGCAGCGGAGATAGCGGTGTGGGGACGGCCGCGATAGATCGCCGGGGATATATCTTTCGCTGCGAATTGCGTGTCGGTCCGCACCTCAGGGAGTCCGTCAGTCCTTCCATTAGCTAAGTTCCCCTTCTTCAATCTTCGACCTTATCGTGGAATCCTTGCAAATGCCCTTTCTGGTGAAAAATATACAACTTTTGATGATTTACCCCAAGGCCTACAGAGCAGAAAAGAAATTAGTGTAGGGAAGCAATGTCTAAGGTATTTCCAGCATACATGACGTGAGCGGAGGCCCGCCCACAATGGGCGGAGCGTGTCCTGAAGTAGACAGCGTTTTCTACAAGAGCTCATAAATCGGCTCCGAGATGACTTAGAGACCGGAAAACAGTGGATAGAGGTCAGGGAGGAGGAGAGGTTGAATGTGAACGCTGGGCGTGGCACACCCCGAAGTGGGCGGAGTTTGCCACCACTCTCATAACTCGGTTCCTAGAAGTCCCGGCGACCGGGAAAAATGTGGATAAGGGTTGAGGAGGAATGGGGTTGAATGCTATTGGTGGGCTAAGCATGCACCAAAGTGGGCGGGGTTTGCCACAAAAATTCGTGACTCATAACGTCCCTACAAGACCTCATAATTCGGCTCCGAGATGACTTAGAGACCTGAAAAAAATGCCAGAGGTGAAAGTAGGAGTAGAGGTTGAATGTGAACGCTGGGCGTGGCACACCCGAAGTGGGCGGAGTTTGCCACCACTCGCATAACTCGGGGTTGAACGCTATCGGTTGGCTGAGCATGCACCAAAGTGGGCGGGGTTTGCCACAAAATACGTGACTCGATTGCGCTCCCTACAAGACCTCATAATTCGGCTCCGAGATGACTTAGAGACCGGAAAAAGTGTGTAGAGGTGAGAAGAGGAGGAGAGGTTGAATGTCAGCGCTGGGCGTGGCATACATGAAGTGGGCGGAGTTTGCAACCAGGCTTATAACTCGGTTCCAAGAAGTCCCGGAGACCGGGAAAAAGTGGATAGAGGTCGGCGAAGGAAAGAAGGTCAACTGCTATTGGTGGGCGGGCATGCACCAAAGTGGGCGGAGTTTGCCACGAAACATTATAACTCGGTTCCAAGAAGTCCTGGAGACGGGAAAAAGTGGATAGAGGTCAGCGAAGGAAGAGAAGTTAACTGCTACGGTGGGCGGGCATGCACAAAAGTGGGCGGAGTTTGCGTCGAAGTTATAATTCGGTCTCAAAGAAGTCCCGGAGACCGGGAAAGAGTGGATAGGGTCAGCGAAGGAAATGAAGTTAACTGCTATTAGTGGGCGGGGCATGCAGCAATAAGGGCGGATTATCTACGAAACATCATAGCTCGGTTCCAGGATGCCCTGGAGACCGGGAAAAAGTGGTCAGAGTCCGGCAACGGAGGGAGGTCAACACTATTGGTGGGCGGAGCATGCACCAATGTGGGTGGGGTTATCGACGAAACATTACGACTAGGTCCCAAGATGTCCCGGAGACCGGAAAAAGGTGGAAAAAGTACGACAACGAAAGGGAGGTCGGAAGGGTGGGTGGGAGCGCGGAGCGAGGTGGGCGAACATTGCCAGAAAGCCTTACAAAAATATTGATGGCCCTGTTTTAATACTACTGCAGTCCCGTGTGATGCACGCGAATGCGTGCGCAGCTAAACTGGTATTATGTCGTAAAGGCCATAAAATCAATTAAATAGGTCCTCATAGCCTTCGGGGGAGGGGTGGACATGCAAAACAGGGCCTATGGTAGGTGACACTAAGACTGAGCCAAGGCGAGGGGAGAAAGGTCAGGGAGAGAGCAAAAATGCGCACATCTTCCAGAGTTCTTCAGCTACTAAGTTTGGTCCGCAAAAACTGTAAGTTGCCACACACTTGATGTTCCCGCCCTCAACAATATGAGCGCCATTGGATATTGACCCAGTGATATTTTGTATAGGTGTTGTGATCCCAACAGATGGCCTGGTACCAATGAGCTCATTCCGGAGTATTGAACTACCTAGTCACCTTAGATTAAGTTTGATCCTCGCCATGCATTTTGATCTAGTTGACGTCCTGTCATAGACACCTTCGCACGGAACATCGCTAGCCACCACTGCGAAATATTATTCCTATTATTATGCTGTACTACCTACCGAGGGCGGAAGTGGCAAGTGGCACGCTTACCACGCGAGCGGTCCGGGGATCAAATCCTGGGTCGTGAGTCGCCCGGGCCAACCAAGCCTTCCATCCCTCCGGGGTCGGTTAATTGGTACCAGACTTGTCTGGGAGGATAAAAACACTGACTTGTACATCGGCTGGCCCCCGCAAGTCATTGTATAGGCCACATCGCATTCAAACGCCACTACGAATGTACAAATGGAAGTAGAATGCGTGCCGCATCCCAAAAAGGGATTGATCAACGGCAAATGCTTTATCCTTTTTTTTACATTCCCGGGAGACTATTGATTTTACTTGTTTTACTGCACTCATTACTGTCACTCTCCTCTTTCCTTTTTTCTTTTCCATTGTTCTTTCCAGTTACTAGCTGACATTATAACGGTTGCAATTGTCGAGGAGATGAGTAAGCTTGGTGGAAAACTAGTTTAGAGACATTGGCTTGAACTGTGTGATTCAGATTGGATTCTAAGTAACAGACCCCACTTTCTCTTGTCATCGGAACAATCATTGGGAAGAAATAGTCACGTTTTTTCGACACACCCGAGCCTTCATATATGATAATATCCCTAGAAAGCTGAAACCTGTGTGAAAGGGCCAAACCTTGGCACAGAGTCAATAGTCGTGCTCGTTCCTTTTTTGAAAACTTTACGCCCCCTCCCACCTGCACTCTCGGGCTCGATGCGACCCCCACGAGAAGGGAGTCACCCACTAATACGAGCTCTTCACTACTCTCATCGGCCCATAACGTTATGGTTGGTTCTACGGTAGCTGATTACGAGGCTAGTCCACAAACACCAGTTCTGCCTCCAATTTCCTCCAAGACTGCGGTCGACCAACTAAAGACCTACGGAAAAAAAAGGCAAATCATTTGACTTCGCATATTTCATTTACCTTTCGTAAGTTCCCGTCGATATTGTCAAAAGAAAAAACCAGAACGGTGTCCTCTCCTAACACCTCGGTTTTCTCAAATGCAGTTTTAGTCGCACTTTTCTTGAAGACCTTGGTCAACCATGATGAATAGACCTTATTGCTTTTATAATCTAAAAGATTACGGGTCTCTTCCTCCAACCCTTTTCTGCCCCAATAATTTACAGAATGACATCGCCAAAGTATTTAAAGCAAAGCCGTCAGGCAAAATAGGCCTTATAGAAGTATTGTCACAAAGTAAAGAAATAAGTAACCCCATGTAACAGAGGTCGTGTCACCTCAACCGCTCGATAATACGTACGATTAGGCGCTACGATTAGGGCCTGCAAGACATCGGACCCTGTGAACTCTCGCTTACTCTAGTTTCGTTAGAGTCAGTCACGATGACTGTCGCTACAGCCATAACAGATGTGCGTTAACGGAATCGTAGCGGCTAGCTCTAGCAACTTCAAGCATAAGGGTTATGAATGGAAGATAGCACACTACTTGATGCGGCTATGCTTCAAAAAAAGAACTACAAATACGGCCCTTTTACCAATTTCTGACAGGATTTCTGAAAAATGGGGCCTTGTTTCGGCGGATCCTTCTA
The DNA here is from genome assembly GCA_036418205.1 of Ostertagia ostertagi. Classification (NCBI taxonomy): domain Eukaryota; kingdom Metazoa; phylum Nematoda; class Chromadorea; order Rhabditida; family Trichostrongylidae; genus Ostertagia; species Ostertagia ostertagi. The sequence goes on from MU894915.1 coordinate 12,079, forward strand.
CTTCCTTTTTCCTTTTCAGATCACTCTCCACCCCCATATCGTTATTGGACCCTATTAGCAACCACTTATTCCTGTGCTTATGCCTGATGCAGTAGAAAGTAGATCTAATACGAGACTTTGGAGGCTACCCCGCTCATTTTCATCTGCACACCCGATCTCACTCCTTCTATTAAATGGTCAATGTTTGCTTAAGATACGTGACATTCCCTCAATTCAATCCAGAACAGGTTGTTCTCCAGCATCAGCGAATTATCGATAAGGTTTATTGCAGGTCATCAGGATTCGAACGAATGAAGTTGAAATTGAAGTTGGAATGTTTCTACAAATATATACTTCGGTATTTTTTCAGTAATTAAGCCTTTTTATTTTATATGCTGGAGTTCTTTTTTTTTTCAGCGACTCGGTTCATTATGCAAGCGCGCTTCATGTTGTGGTTGTAATTGGAGGAGAAGAACCGTCAAATTGACATTATTTTATTTTGTTGCCATAAGCTAGAAAATGGCATTTGAATAGGAGACAGGAGGGGGGGGGGGAGAGATTCACTTATCTTCATTCAATCCATATCTGCGAGGCAGTAAGAATTTCTAGACACTCCAAATGACGGTTTTGAAACACTAAATGCCTTATCTGACATCTCACACCATAGATTGCGACATGTTCACTGATCGTCCACTAACGGTTGACCTTCTCCTCCCAACTAACCCTTTAGCCGCCTTCCTCGCCCTCTCTCTCTGAGCTGCAGAGCCAACTGTGTGTCGGCCTTTAAGATCGGGTTCATTTTCTCACGTCGACAATTTAAGGGGCTTTATTCAGTCGGATCCTCAACTTTTCAGCGCTTGTAAGTAGTTCCTTTCCTAACCCATATTCGCGGTTAAACACTAATGTCAATATAACAAAATCAAGTAATTAATTGAAGCGGATGGTAATACGATATGAGAGGCAGCACCATTCAATTGATACTGTTGGTTAAGCATACAGGATTCAACCTATCACGTTTCAGTTTCGATATAAGGTTTTTCTTTGTAATTCCGAGTAAGATGCTTATTAGTACTCTGACGTAAAATTAACAATACTGATCTACTGCATTAGAACTTACCGATAAATTATGGAATAAAGTACAACATTCAAGTAGGTCGCTAAGTTGCTGAATTAAAGCAGGTGTCATGGAACTTCCTAAGTAAGTTGTCATTTTCAATATGCGCATTACTCCCCCCCCTCTTCTCGCGATGATTTTCCGAAATAGCACAGTGAATGCAATGAATGGATGACCAGGCAATTCCTAATCAGCGCTTCACTGAAGCTTGTAGGCTGAACATTTCCTGGCGCATCCTAGAGGTTGAGTCATCGGTGCGAGTTTTGTCTTCAACGAGGGATACTTTAACTATCTGATGCCCAGCAAGCAGGCCTGGCTAGAATGGCTTTTTGATTTCGCCAAACGCCTCGTTAGCACTTCCACCATTCTATGTGTTCGGGCGAGAAGTTTTATGGTTAGAAAAAACACTCAAACTGGATTTGATGTGCGAGGGAGGGAAGGAGGAGAGCGCAGGGAAAAAGGGCACAATGGTGAATGGGAATTGAAATCAGGGGTGAGGTCGAACTTTAGTGGGTAAATTTACGTGGAATTTTTATCATCTTGACTGCATTGGATGGGGTAAATCACTTTCGGAGTTCCCCTTGACCTTTAGATACAATCATGCCGTAAATATCCGACAGTTACCTTAGTCGCCTTAGGCAGAGAAGTAGGCAGTGGAAAAGACATCTGATCACGGACCGCCCTGACATCCTTCACGTCCTACGGATTGAATAGAGCTTCCCTATTGCTGTGGATTGCGAGGCTCACATACTAAATCCGGCTAATAAGTTTTTGAGAAGGACCTTCCACGGCAGCCAGGTACGTGTCCACTTCTGTCTTCACAACACAAGTGACGACGGCCACCACGAAATGTGACAGTTTTCTGTCTGTGATATACCATGTTGCAGTTCTTTCTATTGTCAGTAATTACAGCTATCATTTATCAACTATCAGCTACCGTAAAACTACCAGTTGTCAGCTTCACCGTCTTGGAGACTGTCGTCGCTTGTGCTGTTGAGTGTATATTGCAGAATTCGATAAAAGATGCACATTACCATGCATGCAAAAGTTGCCCCCTCCCTCCAAATTCTAGCTGAATTAATGTAGGTGGAAGGGGGCGAAGGAAGGTGCTAGGGCGGCATCAGCAAAGACTACATCGCACAGTGTAAGTGTGAAAATTCATATTGCGAACTCTTTCTAGACAAAAATTTGAACCGGTGACTTTCCAGAATCTGGTAAGCGACATACCAGGGAACCCAGAATGCTTAGCGATCTGCTTATCTAGCGGGGTCGAGCATGGGAGAAAATTCTTGGACTTGATCCAGACTGCGAATTAGGAGTTCAAGGCAAGTAGTCCCAAATCACAAAGGAGTTGTTGCAAGGAAACGATCAAGTAAATTACTAACAGTTGCTTTGGAACGGAGCAAAGGTATTTTTGGGCTTGTCGGCTATCACTGATGACTCCATGTTATGCTAACGGTGGAAACAATGGAAAAGTTTGTCTCCGCCTATCGAGGGCTATTACAAAATTGGTTTGTTGATTGAAATTCGTGTACCCTCTCACTCTAGCCAACGACTAGGATGGCCAGATCAGGGTCCCCTTAGCCGCTTCTCCTTGAGGATAGAAGCGAAACTCCTTTCCGACCATGGCCGCACTCCATTCTTGGCCAGCTTCCAGATCACACCGTCCTTTTTGTCTTCGACGACCCGGCGTCATGGCCGTTTTATTTTCTCTTCGGACAAGGATTCTGTTTCTTATCTCAGCAAATATGTCAGTGTTTCCATCGAGTCAAGTCAAAATTGAACACGAAGATGTGCAAAAAAACCGATTCAAAATCTCGTCGAGTGCAATCTCCTGTTCTCGTCTTTCTTTGCAGGCATTCCAATGAGGCGGAGCAGTTTCTCTGCTGCTATAAAGCAGCGGAACTAATGCATGTTAACTTTGACCAGCTCAGTTTACGCCTTGCATGTCTCGAGTTTATGATCGCGTTTATGGTCTGATCCATACAACAATTTCGTCTACTTTTCTGGACGAGTATGAATCAGTACCACACATCTCACAGAGGAGGGTATCGTTCAAAAACTGATACAGAGCCCTAAGCAACATCAAATGCTTGTTCAAGCGAGCTAAACGATCTTTTTTCACACTATATCACTCTAATTCCTACAACATCAAAATCATATACACATGAGTATTTTCACATCCTAATAACACTATCAACGTCATGCTTATCCTCTTTTTCATATCACCTCCTTTCACTCATTCCAACGTGATATGCTGTCATTTATACCACTCACTGAGAGCTCAAGGGTTGCGAATAAACATGTTCTGCAGGTCTGCGCAATGAAAAGGAACCAACCACTCTTCTATTTTGCAGTACGAACGTGTTTTCCTCTCTCGCTCAATTTTCTAGATGCGTCATTCGTGGGAGGGAAAAAGCGTTCGGTATACGCCAGCATCTTGATCTCCCTTGAGCACTACAGAAGGATTTGAGGGAAGCTGTGCAGTGATAGCAACGTCAGCCGACTGTTGAACCCGTTGTCCAGTCAAAAATGATGTCGATCGCCTGAGCTGCTCAGAGCGATGAAAGGTTAGGTCGGTCGCGACCGGATTTGATCGCATGAGTCGCGCAATGACCTCTGAAGACTGCGCCGTCTTCCTCGTGGTAAATGGATTCAGAGACAACTAGATAACCTTTAGGGGGTAAAATAAGACTTAGTGAGACCGAAATCACGAGTGATGTCATTTTCATGCCTGGTTTGCCCAGAGGATACATCCTACCCTCACAGCTCCCCGTGGAGGATCTTCTCTGGCTACGCGGCGCGGAACGCTAGTGTCCGTCGGGGGATAGCGTTCCGGGATAGCCTACGATGCGACGACCACGACGTTCCTTTGCTGCAGCGTCGTCTCCATCGACGGCGCGGGTATGTGTGTGTGTGCTGATGCAGTCACCACCACCACCATCGGGAGGTGGGAGCGCTAACCCGTTTACATCGTCGCCTAGCCACGCCCACCATTCTATCGGGTCACCAAAAACGTCGTGTTCTCTCTCGACATCGTGCACTATTCACTCCTAATCTCGCTGAAACCCATCGAAACCCCGTGCAAAAGCATTGCAGCCGTTCTTAAGGCGAACGAAAGCCATCCACCAAACATCCCTGCCAATCAGATTTCCTTAATGTTCCGTGTGGCCAGATGAGAGGTCATCTGGATATTTTCACTGTACTCTGGCTGATTACCGTACCATCAGCAATTTGTCGTACTCCATCCGAGTTATCACCACTACGTAATCGTCCATGCCATCAGTTGCCCGTGTCGGGCTTTCTGACCACTCAACAGCTTGATTTGATCTGTCATCATAGAGAACAATGGATCAAGGATAGCGATGCAGCGATGTCTAAGACGTCCCTGGATGAGACAACGGGTATGTGACTCAGTGGAGATTCTCACAATCATCTGCACAACAATTTCCCGACTGGGTAATCCCGGGTGAGGAGGGGGATTAATGAGACAAGGCGGCACTGAAATGTTATTTTTCGATACTGGACGAGTTTTTCGCGGCTAGACCTGTTCTAAGTCTACTGAAATACTGGTTAGCGACAAATGAGTAGCAGGTTAAGTGGGTAGAAAGAATAGGTTGGTGAAAAACGATCGTGGGAGAAATTGGGTTTATGGATGTTTCCAGTTCCTTCCTCCTTGACTTTCATAACTTATCATTTTGTCATCAAACTATTTATCAGAGTAACAAATCTCAAATAGCATTGGATATGTGGTTCGTTTTTGGATTTTCTAACGAAAAACCCCTAAATTATTGATTTTTGACATTCCTACCATACCTTGGGTAGCAGGGTAGTAGGGTAAGTAAGGCATCTCAAGGAAAGCTTCGGGCGTTAACTGGACTCTTGTTGTTGGCTTATATGGCCCTCGCGTCTACAGAGACCATAGTTCGGTTTTTTGACATCTATAAACCATTATCATTTTATCACTTCAGATCATGTTAATTTAGAACTCAAAAACGAGTTATTTACATGCAGCATGGAGGTGTCAGAGAGGCTTCAAATTGTGCAGAAGCCGTTGGCAAAGGTCGAAGAAAGGTAAATTGATCGATATTTATATTTTTCATATCCGTTTTTTTCTCAGTTTTTTACAATGACATCAAAGTCCGGCCGCCGATTATCACATAAACTGGTTCTAGTTGATTGTTGAGAATAAGCGCTCTCACATGTGCAATAAAGAAAAGGCCTCGATGAACTAATGCGATCGTACTTGTAATGTTTTTTGAAGCGTGTGAAAGGGACACGAATGAGATCTATAATAACATTCCGTGAAGTATTTGTTATTGGGAGAATTCATTGAAAAAACTCTGATCGCATTCGAGAAGTTTTCTAGTAATAAACTAGATATGACATGATTTTTTATTATTGTAAGGCTTGTGTATGGCTTCTCAATCCTTCTATACCTGTAAAATCTTTTATGTTCAGTCGGCCGTAAAAATTCTTTCTTTACGCGATTCCAAAAAAATGTCTAGAATTCAGATAACAGTACATTCGGCACTTTCTCGATACTGATTCTTGTATACTTCATATAGATCAACACTATGAATTGATGTCGCGTTAATCACTTTATCATCTTTTATCAACTTTTTTCGAGGCGCATCAGAGAAATTCTAATTTTATCTCAGTGGAGTTTTCTCATTGATAAGGCGCGGAAGATTATGGATCAATAGCATAAGTAATGTTGTGCGCCTCACCTGAACTTTCTGATTTCTTGCTCAGCTTTTGATCACTAATATCTTTCCTATCTGTCTTTCGACTCTCCATCGTCTATATGATACACTGAGACACCTCTCTATGGCTTTTCTGCATTCCACCCAATAACTTTTGCCAGTCACTTTTCATCACTATCAGAAATCTGCCATCAGATGAACCATTCGATGGTGAGCTCTCTACATTTATCGGAGCTCATTCGACTATTTCCAGTTTCGTCAGTACTTGCAAGCGTAACCATCTTTGTTATTCAGTTTAGTCTTTTGTATATTTCTGTAGGAACAAGTGTGGCTCATTTATTGAAAACCGATAAGTAATCACCTGCTATCAATTTGTCGAATTATTAACACTTAGCACTTTCAAAATCCACATACTCACAATTCCATGCATCGGTAGAAAATGTTGGCATTTATAAGCACGATAGTTCCAACCTTATGTAAAGCGCCAGCAGCGTAACATAGTGCAAATATCGTTCTGTGGAATTTATACTTACAAAAGAGGTATTTCAGGGCAAGGTGCGCTTTTTCAAACGGTTTTGTGCATACTGTAGGGACGCATGTAGGAAACGCAAAACCATTGTTTCATTTTCGCTGAACATTTATAGCAGTACAAAAAAAGAAGCATAAGGTACTGGTTAAGGGTTCGATCCCCCGGCGACTAAATTTTGCATTTGGGTTGGCGCCTACGGTTTGGTGCCAAATCGCGCTAAATATCAAAATCAGATGTCAAATTCATCGTCAGGACCATTTTGAAGCCAACAAGTGGCCGCCAACCTTGATTGCAAAATTTAGTCGCCGCGGGGGATTGAACCATCAAGAGTTATTCACCACTTTTTTGGTACTACTAAAACCGTTCAGCGAAAACGAAACATGGTTTTGTGGTCCATACATGCGTCCCTACAACATGTACTAAACCGTTTCCAAAAAGCGCACCTTGCCCTGAAAGACCTCCCTTGTAGGCTCAACTGAAATCGGGTAGTGCAATCTCCTAGAAAGCGCGGAAAATTCGTTCTTGTGAAGTTTAAAGCGAAAGTTGATGCAAGGCGGCGTTGGCAAATGCTTTCTGGGGAATGCGCACACATTCCAATCTTAGTGAGAAGCGATAGATGACATTTTTGAATTGCGGACTTGACCCAGCTGTCGGGAGAATGAATAGTTTATTGGCAGTTTCCATATCTGCCGATTGAGTCTCGAGGTACCAAACCGACCTTCGCTAAGAAGTAGAAGTTGGGTTGGACTGAGCGGAGGCGGACTCTGGCGATCACTCGATGGCTACATGCGGTCGAAAGGCGCTTGCCATCGGATTACATTCCATCTCGAAGCTCAATCTATTAGGTTGGCAACTTTCCAGTCCTGTCTGGCTTATTCATAGTGTGGAGGTGAGTGCACCGCAATGCTATGGCAAATCATAGATTCGTTTCTTCCTTCCCCTCATTCAATTATTTTTTTTCTCGTGTAACATCCTATGCTAACTCGCCTTGTATTACTCGTTTATCGCACTGTGAATGCAATATATTTTTACTGAATAATTTTTTAGGCCCCCAATTAACCACGTGCGTAACCATCCTGGGATCTCGTTGAGATGTTGCGGACCTATCCAAGCTGCGTTCGGAGTGCGATCCTGCCTCCGGCTGAGCAGCTGATTGGCCGGGCACTGCTTCCTCTTCTTTCGACCCATACCCATCCCCCCATTATGCTTCTGTGTCATGTAATCATGACTTCTATTGTATTAACTTGCTACTTTTCTATGTCCTCATTGTGATAATTACGGCACAATAGGTAAATAAATAAATAAATAGATTTGGAGGGAGATTTGCCCAATTGCAAGAATAGCCAGTCATTTATACGATTGCTGGTTCGAATCCTCTCTAGGCAATGCAAGCAATGGTACTGCAGTCGTTCAAAAGGAACAGCGTGGCCATCATCTATTTATTTTAGGGCGTGATGGGATAAGTGTTTTTCCTTTTGCAGGTGCTGTCCAGCATATAATCGCGTCAAGTCAAACTTGAAAAACACACTCCTTGGGCGTTGCCGGGTGCAGTGTTCATTTTGACAAGTTCATCATCAATTATAAACCAAGGTTTTGCTAACAATAAATGGGAAATGAATTTGCCGAATTTGGGAAAAACTAGGTGAAAACCGTTTGACAGTTCAACTGTTAAACTGATGAATGGCACATCGGTCAATTTTCCAATTTTCTCTTTCCTTACATTGGTAGAGAACTTTACGTGTTGGGAAGTTTGAAGAAGAGCTTTCTTGATGACCATAACTCATGACTATAGAGCGTGCAGTCGCGGGGCGGCTGCTATCCGGCGGGCGCGAACTCTAGTAGTAGGCATCTGAGAGAATAGAGAAAAAAACCGTATCACTTGTATATCTTGAGTCACCTATCGTCCCATTGTTCATTGAAGCTTACGCGATCGGGAGCCAGCTACGTCTCCATTCGTCCCCGGCGCACGCTGGAGCTCTACTAGGTCATCTCACTCGGGGACACGAAGTCCTCCATTCCTTTCGTTCAGAGCTTTCGTGAAGAAGTCTGACCATCGGGCCGGCGGTCGTCCAGGTGTTCGTTTGACGTCCCGAGGGATCCAGTCGGTAACCGCTCTGGTCCAACGGTCATCGCAAAATCGCATGACGTGTCCGGCCCACATGGTTTCCGATTTGCTTGGCGACGGCAGCTTCTCCGTTAGGAAAACGAAGTTGAAGTGCTGGGATAGAAATAAAGCGAAAAAAGGATCTATCGATCGTATAGAGCCACTTATGATCTTTAGTAAACGATTTGAAAGCATGCCCACCTGTGAAATGCTTACCTCAATTAAGTCAAAATTGAGTCTCTGGTTAGTGC
>MU894916.1:0-10751 GCA_036418205.1 Ostertagia ostertagi
CGCGAGCTTTTCTTTTTCTTCCACGTCTTCCAATCCGGGCTCCAAAATGAAATGGTGTTGGTTATTGCGCCAGAAAATGATAATAAAAGTATAAGGTGGATCTTCAGTGAGATAAAAGGGCAAAAGTCAGCTATAAATACTGTAGATGACACCTTCCTCTCGCTGTCGGATAATAAGCTCAGAATAGCGGTTATATGGTGTGGATGGCACTGCGAAAATACTGAGATTTTGCGATGAAATGAGCCCCGTCGGAGGTGCTCAGAGGTGCTGCAGTGAAGAGAAAACAGCAAAACGGTTCAAATGTCGAGAAGTTGAGCCTTTTTTGCCCGGGCGTTTTCCGCATTAATCAGTCACCGGGCAAAAGGAGCTCATTTGCAAATGTAATCTCAATAGCCGGTATCATGGCAACAATCGTCATCCTTTGATTGAAAACGCTTCGGAGAATTGGGGATACGGCTACTTAAAACAGAATGCCCTTTTCAGCATAAAGGGCTAATTACATAACAGGATGATCACCCTACACGATTCCGTTATTACTTAACTCTTATGCGGATGGATAACCGACAGCAAGACCCTGTTGCGTCGCTACAAGCTCACTCTCTGCACAGTACATATCGTCCCCACTTTTTGAAGGATCTGCGTTCCTTTCCAGTAAGTATATTACCACTTGCCCACCTTCGATTTGCTGGGAATTTCTCTTAGAGAAGATTAAATCTTAGGGGAATTCTCGCCTCACCGAGAGAGTTTGACTTCGTAATCACAGGAACGGTGGTATTTAAGAGGCTCAAAAGTGCACTATAACGGAACTAATGCCTTTGCTTCATCGCTGATGCCGCTGCTACAACATGCTGTTTCGCGTTTCCCCGCCCTCTTCGCAGCGCTTCCTCTCACTAAGAAAGTCTCTCAGGATAAGGGCTTTTTTAGAACTGATTCTACCGAAATATACGCGTTGACCATATAAGTGAGAATTGTTTTTCCTGAAGCGCTCTGAAAATGCCAGAAAATTGTAGAATAATGGTTTGTGGTTCGATCTCCACTGAAAACGTTTTTGCATCTTTCTAAATTCCACTTGGCTACATATGTCTTAAGTCCATCATTAGACAAAAATTATCTACTATACAATTAATTTAAATTATTCAAAGCAAAAAGTGCTGTAGATTACGTTAAAAATATAAGTGTATCCAAGAGAAGCTTTCCATGGGGAGCTATCATTAGTTTTATACTCCAAGCACATGCCGCTATAACATGCTAAAAGAAGTTTCGGAAAAGCGCCCCACCTCCCGAACGACTTTCCTGGTCAATGGTATGACGGGCGACCTTATGAGGGAGATTTCAGTGTTTTCTTTGATGATTTTGCTTCTTCTTCCGCAGAAAAAAAAAGAAAACTAATGTTCCTGCCGATTCCTATGCCTGAGTAGTTCTTATGGCGAACGAAAAGGCGAGAGAGTGAGTTAGTCTCGACTGTGGAAAAAGTATGGCATACCACCTTTGGGATCGCGACAGGAGAATTGTCGAAAGTTGAATGACAGTCCATTATTGAATGGCACAGCAAGTTTTCTTTTGGCATAAAATTCAAGTTTCCTTTTGGCGCTGAGGAATTTTCTCCTCAGCCTGGTAGGAGTAGAGAAGTATTAAGCTTGGCGTTCGGCGTACTGTAATGTTCATAGATGAGCAGTTGTGTTTATCCAATATCTTAAAACAGCCGTATTCATTTATCATTATTTTACGGAGACATATCAATTTCGTAAGCAGGAAGCGCTGGCGGCAAAACATGTAATTAGACTGCTTAATGAAAACTCTGATGAATCTGAAACTGTCGTTATAGCAACATATTAACGGCAATGTATACGCCAATCAAAATAAATGTCAACACGGACTTGATGAGGGAAGTAAAACAAATTGAAAACAGGATTAAAAGGATGCTTCGCAAACACTGAGTTTCGTGCATCTGTGAAAGGGGATATTCGATCAGACACTTAAACCACAGGGTATTGAAACTATGATAAAGTCTTCTTCAACTAAAATGAGAATACGCAGCTTCTTCTTCAAGCGGAAAGGTCAATCCATCCCGGAACTTCCAGAGATAAAGATCACTCCGATCGGTACAAACGATTGTACCAAAGTGCTTCATCCCCTTTCCTGAGTTTAGCTGCGCTTTGGATAACGAAGTAGTTTTAACCGATGTGCAGCAAAAAACATAACCCTATAAGAGTGGCGATCGCGCAAGTCAGTATGCAGAAGCGGCAATTGGGCGCTAGAAAAAAAGATATGCCTAAATGAAAGTTGGTGCAGAATGGAGAAGAGAAAATGCCTGGAGGAAGAGTCTAGGATCGAGAGATTTCCACGGACTCAAGCAGCTGTCCAAAGTAAGTCTTGAGCATAATCTAAGATGTAAATGGAGTCGCACGCTTCGTGCACAACTGAAGAAACAAAGGACCAGGCTCTGCAAAGTATTGAAAAACTCACCCTGGCAATATAATGTAACTTAGCTCGGCGCTACATCAGCTTTTGGGCCCTACGCGCGCTGCGGCCATATTGGAGAATCTTAAGGGAGGGCCGTCTTTCAAGGTTATTAGGTGCCATGTTTGCTTCCTGTACAAGCTCACGAGATAGTGTCAAATCATAAAATAGAGGCATTGAGTGGAACGTGTGTAGAACAAAGTTATGTTCCTTGTTTCGCCTGAGAAATGCTTTGCGAAGGTGGGGGGTACTTAGTTGGGGGAGGGGGAACCACACAGCAGCGGCGGTGCGGCGGCATTTGCTGCGCCTGGCCGCTCATGGCTTGGAGCGATACAAGTGTGAAGCTCGAACATCCAGCTTTTCAACAGCCTGTCCAATTGACTGGCGCCTCCGCCCTACCGGCCACGCTCACGGGAGGCGTCCTGCTAGACTGCCTAGCATTTTATTTTTCGCCGCCTGCTCAGCGATTTCGCCCGAAGTAAAAGCAAACGGTGGGCGCAGGCGAGCATAAGCGCCGCGCCGCCGCGGTGGTTACCGGTCGACAACTAAGTTAGCAGTCCCGCGTGTTGACTTACATGAAATCCGAATTCCTTTTCATTGATTTTCTCAGAAAACTGTTTTGGCCGGTATATTTACTTCTGTGCCAAACAGATTTTGTTGGTAGAATATTTATGTATCCTAACGTTTCGACAAAGTTCGTCTTGTCAAAGACCTGAAAGCGTTTCGAAACATCTGGTGTCACCTATCCGCTCAACACACGCATTCAGCCAAGTGCTAACCATGTTAATGAAGCAGAGAGAGGGAACCTAGCAGAGGGTTACTCACTGTTTTGACCTATATTTTTTTCATCTCGGAGGGTTTGAAAACCAGAGCCGAGGTGGGAGCATGGGCCATACATAGGTTTCGTTAGCGACCGGTGCGGGTGCACCATATGTTGGTTAGGCTCTGAACATGTTACCCACAGTTGCCTTCTTCACGATCGCTTCCTAGTGTAATAGTTGTAGCGCTTATTGTATGCAACGATATGAATTTTCTTTTATTTTAAGCTCATAGAGAGATAAATGCTATTCAGAAGACAAGCTGATCAAAACTGGCCGCTCCCGTGGGATGAGCCATGAAGTGTGAAAACGCGTACGGCGTGTCAAGCATAAAAATTGGCCTACGTGTATAAAATGTCCAACGGCAGATGTGATATGCTTTTGACTGACGCTCATTAGGCTGTCTTTTCTTCTCAAAGAAGAACTTATGGTGCGGCGAGGAGATACATCTACGGCGAAGAGCTATACGGCAGAGGGGGCCGAAAAAATTGTTGCAATGATTGAATGTGCATGCGCAGCGGCTTGAATCCAGGTTACTTGATAAGGTGCGTTTCAATGTTGTCCGTTATATTATGCATGGAGCTGCATGGCAGTTGTCCCGGCTAGTCTGTAATAAATGTTGAATTTTAGCATGTGTTATCGCTTCGTTTTTTGCGAATGGACGGCCGGCAGCAACAAAATAACCCAGGGGGGAGGGGGCCAAAAAAAAGACATTTTGCCCATAGCTCGATGCATCCGTCGGCACATTACAACCATGGTTTATCTTCAGCAAGAGCTGCGTTTGTTGAGCAAGAGAGTTCGCTAGCAAAGCAACTTATGCGCTGCTAATGTGCGCGGCTCAAGTAAGACGCAGGCCTGATCCTCGCATCTGCCCTCACCGTCTTCAGAATATGACGTCATCTGTCATCGTCGTCAAGCTCAAGGAGGCCTACCGTAACTGCTTCAGCCTGAACCTCTTACGTGATTTCGTGAATCGATTCAATGTTGGATAACATCTTAAGGACCTTGGCTCCAAACTAATGCAAACCTCCGCTCGGTAAACGCGCCGCTTCGGCAATAGCGGTGCGTTTATGGTACACGATCCTTCGAATGCCCCATTGAGCTCGATCAGCGCGCCATGTTTACGAAGCAAATTTTTCTGGTGCCACCCACGTAGGTGGTCACTAAGAAGTTTTTCTTATAGAATGAAATGTGCTCTTCAATACCAACCTAGGCGCGCATCGATAATATATATAATATATAGGAAAAGCAAAGGTGATTAGAATCGCGTATGAGGCGCGGAGACAAAATGTCTTTTTTTCATTGCCCCCCCCCCTGTATGTATGTATGTACCTTTTGTACCCTGCACAGTTCCTGATAAAGATATTATAGTAGTGGTAAAAAGAACAAAAAGCGGGGGCGCAGCAGTTTAAGAAGCTAGGAAAGAGGGGCAACGTCTTAGGAATATGCAGAATTGCATATTTCGACAGACAGGTTTTTCCAACTGCCGATTTTGTGATGAGTTGCCATGTAGAATGCGACGACTTCAAAACTGTCATGCCTAGACTGGTGGGTAAAAGAAGAAATGTTAACAAGGTACAGGCGAAGCTGTAAATATAAACCCATTGCGCTAAGTTAACCCTTTGGCGACAATGGCACCCACCGGTGGGTGCCACTATGACCGTCGCGTGGGACAATGGCACCCAATGGTGGGTGCCACCCTGTCCCTAAAATTTTCTTCTTTACCCATTTAAAACATTTTCAACATATCAGTAATTATAAGCAAGCTCCGTTACGCCTATGTTTAGCATATTTTGCAGAAATGTTTGTTACTAGCTAATTTATATGAAATTTTAGGATATGGCACTTCGCTCGGCGATGTATTAACTAGTGTTTTACATTATTAAGCTTAAGGTGAATTACAGATCAGGACCTCTACGTCTTTTCACAGTCTTAAGACACAAGGAGGAGTTTGAACTATATCAAAAATTCTACTGTACATTTGAACTTCTAGAGTTTTCAAACACCATCCCTTTGAAATCCGAGATTTCTTTCCAAACTTCCACTTCTAATTCCAACAATACATGATCATAAAGCTTAAGACTGCAGTCATATTTTGTTTGGATTTGCACGTAGCGTGCACGAGCACGCTACGTGCAAATCTACATTGTCGTCAAAGGGTTAATCGTAGGTGGCTCTAACGGAAATGATAGTTTAGATGAGAAGATCTGATGTTTGCATTTTAAGACGAAGGCATAAAAGGAGGGAAATCTCGACACCTGACTCGACATAGGCCAAATGGCAAAAAAAGCGGTAGTGCAAGCATGAGCTGTCTCGATCCCGAATTCTTGATCTCTTTATTCACTTAAAGGAGGAATTCACGATTAGAATGAAGGTCGAAGAAAGGGAAACTGACCTAGTTGAGGGACCCACGGACCTCCTGAGGGTGCGAACTGACGCGCAATTCGCATGGAAAAATTTGACCTCGGCGACCTATCATGCCTCAAAGCTGGCGGGTCCGGCGATCTCCGCCCACCGATCATCTGATCACTCGCCGTAGTTCAATACGTGGCGAGTGATTAGATAGCTGAGAGAGCGTAGTGTTGAAGAGGGCAGAGTCGCATCAATGCTCAAATCAACGGGCAAGGAAGGGGTCCCATTTCTCGGGTTCTGGGCCGTTTCTCATGGTTCTTCCTTCTTTCGTGTACCACTCACCATCCCTAGGTTAATTTGAAATGGGTTGCTTTTTCATCGTGAATTCGTCCTTTAAGTCGTGATCCGGGATCGGTGGCAGTCTGTATGGGCTTCATATTGAGCTCAACAGCGGGAAATTAGCAGAAGAAATTTCTACAATCTAAATCGATGTGATGGACGAAGGAGATGTTTGCAAAGGACCGCTAGACATTTAAGCAAGACCAAAGCCGAAAGCAAAAGTTGGGAAAAGTTGGTGATAAGCAAATCCCAAAGAATCACAGCGCCCGAGCAGTGATCCGAGCATGTTGTTTTCTTCACTCAAATTCAACGACGCACTGTGCATGGAGTATACTGGAGACGAGACTTGCTCTGGGGCCGGGTGCAGCAAGCCCCTCGTACGAGGGGAGGGGTACCCCTCCCCGTACGAGGGGATGCGTCCCCCTGTACGAGGGGACATATCCTCCTCCCCGTCGTACGGCACAAGGGGCTTGTGCCCCGCCCCTGATTGTCCTCGGAATTCCGAAGGACTGGAGAAATCGCGCAACTGCACAAGAATCGTTCAAGTCCCATTTGAACGCCGTGCTCGGAGGTTTCCTGTTGAAGCCTCCACTAGGTAAGACCATAGCCTTTTCAGGAAGTAATCTCGTTTGTAGATTAATTTGTAGTGTATGGACTTCTGTGACCCATTTGCCTTCCCTAGCTTTTCCAAGTTTCAAGACCATTCAAACATGCTGCCGTAATTTGTAGCCACCATATGTAATGAGGAGATTTACACATCTGCCAAACAGTGTGATAACGAAGTTAATTAAAGGACGAATTCACGCTGGAAAGGCAACCCATTTCAAATTAACTTAGGATGGTGAGTGGTACACGAAAGAAGGAAAAACCATGAGAAACGGCCCAGAACCCGAGAAATGGGACCCCTTCCTTGCCCGTTGATTTGAGCATTGATGCGACTCTCATCGCTGTGCCCTCTTCAACACTACGCTCTCTCACCTATCTAATCACTCGCCACGTATAGACCTGCGGCGAGTGATCAGATGATCGGTGGGCGTGCACTGGCCCACCGCGCCAAGATTGAGCCTTAATAGGTCGCCGAGGTCAACTCCTTCGGTGCCAATTGCGCTTCAGTCCGCACCCTTAGGAGGTCCGCGGGTCCCTCAACTAGGTGAATCCTTCTTCGACCTTCATTCTAATCGTGAATTCGTCCTTTAATTCAAGACCATCACTAAACTCACCACTTATTGCTTCTTTCAGTAATCGAAACGCCTGATTCTCGATTGCTTTCGTGATTCTTTTCATTTTGCGAGGGACCAGTAGTAGGCTCGCATCTGTGACAAGCGGATATCTCGTCGCGATCGGAATAAAGCTCAAATTGAGGACTGTAGGTGTGTTAACAAAACCGTTACTTCACGGATAGAAGGAAAACAGTCTATATTATCCTGCAGTTGCTACGACCCTCGCTCTATCTATGAAACCAAAAAAGGGGAGTTTTCGCTCCTTATTGAACTCTGAATCAGTGGAACATTGCTCAACGCTGAATCGAGCAACTTCAGTGTTTGAAATTTGCGTCTGCATGAAAACAAAGTCACACTTGAAATCATAAAGTCACAGAGATAACAAGTTCATGATAGTCTGAAAGGTAAGAAGGCTCTGAACACGATAAAGCAGGGTCCTGATGGGTGCTCAAGGTGATGTAGCACGAGAGCAGGTTCTGTGTTAGGAATGGAGATGGATCAATTTCGGGAAATTCTGTAACGTTTCCTTTTTTCATGAGGTGCTGTGCGCTACTTAAATATTCTTCGGAAATGGTCATGCTGGATCTTGTAAAGAATAGCAATTTCACTAAATTAGGTGCTGTCATAATACCTCTCAATTAAGTGGCTAATCGGAAACGTGGAGTCGTAATATTATCATGAACCTTTCACCGAATTGCAGAGAGAACTGCTTCAACATGGAACTTACAGGTGGGCAATGTGGATAAGATCTCGATTTGCGATATCGGTCGAATATCTGTAGGGTGATGGTTTTTCTGACGGGCCGAATTAGGGAAGACTTCCACGGTCGTCACCAGCCATTTTCAATAAATTTTGCGACCTTGTTGGCGGCAACCGCAACCGCTTGGATTGGATTGCGATGGACAAAAAGTTAATCTATCGTAGCCTATCAAATGCAACCTGATGTGTCTCCGAAGTGCGGAAATCTTAAGCCTGAATCGGAAACTCCAAATACCTATGAATGCGCCAGAGATACACTTGGTGACACATGACCGTTTCCTACAAGTTGCTTGGGGTCCTTCACACACTGGGGAGGCAAGAAAAACAATACATCAGTCCCTACGCTTTGAAAACGGGATCAATTGTCCATTGAATTCAGACTGACTGCTCCTGAATGAACATTGTAGGGTACATTTCAGTCTATCAAAAAATTGTATCATAGCCTCCTACGCGGACAACGTCACAAGAATCTGGCACAGAAAACTGGTGTATGGATCAAGCTCAAGGGGCCATCGAAGGAGTAAGACCATTGTCGTCCTTAAGAAACTCACCTCCACTGAAGCGTTTCGTAAAATGATTAGGCAGCTTTAGGCTGGAGCAATTACGGTAAACTCCTTGAAGTCGACGGCAATGGCAGATGACGTCATCTCGTAGTAGCAGTGACGAGAACTTGCCCTTCTAGAGGGGCATTTCAGAAATATTCACCGCGAGACTTCCTTTAGCGCCTGCAAACTGTGCGACATAGAAACTGTTGATGTGCAATTTGTTTCAATCTCTGTCAAAGCCGATGGACAGCAATCGAACGTAATTGCTGTATAATTGAAAGAAATAGAACAATTACTGCTTACAAACAACCGGTTCAGTGAGAGCAGCGTGAGTCGCTTAGGTATTACTTTAATGTCGTAAAGATTTAAAGCTTCTAATATTATTTCAATTTCATTTCAGGCTTGCGAAGCGGCTAACGCGAGCCTGCAAGGTAAGCTTCTGCAGAAAACTTTTGCACTCACACTTTTGCAATTCCTGTTGTATAAAGTTTTAGACAATAAATATTTGAAGTCCCACATTGTTTATTACACATTTAGATGTAAACCTTAGAATTTTTCTTGTTTCTTGAGTAACGCGTTAGCTCCGCACACTACCGCGTGCAGGAAAGATGCGGTAAAGCTGAACACCTAGAGGAGCGTTAGGTTCCGCCGCTAAACAATAACTTGCTTTGTGAAACACGTCAGCTGGCCTTCCATAGAATGCCCATTTTAGGCCATCGTCTGATCGTGAGAAGCGCGGTGGAGTGCGGAGCAGAAGTGGTGTCTGTAAACAATCACCATGCATTGGATGTCTGGATGCGTCTGAATTTTTCAACTTCTAGGCATTAAAATAAATAAATAATAATTAAATAAAATCAGAATTCGAGTATAATTTTGAAGAAAATGACAAATCAATTTTTGAAGAGCTGAAAAGCGCTTTCAAACGGTGTACGCGATTCGTCGCGTACACCGTTTGGAAGCGCTTTTCAGCTCTTCAAAAATTGGTTTGTGATTTTCGTATATGTATATGTAAAACCCATTTTGTATATTTTTGAAGCGCTTTTCAGCTCTTCAAAAATATACAAAATGGGTTTTACATATACTGACTGAATTCATACGTTCGAAAAGAAAACGCTACGATATTATGCTCCAACCCAATAGAATATGGTTTTACGTAATCACGATATTTCCACGAATACCGTAATTACTCGGCCTTATCGGCCCTTATCACTTCCTGTACCCCACCGAACATGTTCCCGTCCCACCCTGTACATCACTTCTTGGAACCAACGCCCCACTGCTGCTGGGACGCGCGCTATGAATTTTGCGTTTTGGCGCCTCTTATCAGATCTTATCAGTCGGTATCACTTTATAAACCCCACCAAATATGTTGCCGTCCCACCCCCTACACCATACTCAAAATACAGCGTTCCATGCCTGCAGCGAAGCGCGCTATGAATTTCGTGACAGACGGACGTACGTTCGCAAAGACACACACACGCAGACAGACATAACCCCCCTTCGAAAAAGCGAGAAAGTGTCGGGTGCAGACCAAACACCACAACTGACGACGGCCTCCAAGTAAATCTGGTTAGAAGTTGTTCATAGTGATAGCTGATTTCTGGTAAATGATAGTTGTAATTAGTGACAATCGATAGAATACAACTGCAACAGGCTAATCATTTCATTGGCAGAAAACATTAACATTTTGTGAAGGCCGTCGTCACTTGTGGTGCATGGTCTGCACCCGACACTTTCTCGCTTTTTGAAGGGGAGGGTACTTAGCAAATTTTATACAGTGGGATGAATTACTGTTCACAGTCAAAATTAGGACTGGTGGCTTACTCGAGAGATACAGAACATTTGTAAATTTGAGTACTTCGTGATCCCTTTGCATGTCATTCGCCCATCGCTCGACGGATTTTCTGGGAGCTCCTACCTTCCCAGATAGGACAGAGATACCAGCTGAGAGATAGTATTAGCTGACAAATTTTTCCCACACCTGGCTTACTCTGAAAAACACTTGCATAACTCGAAAAGCATATTGGTCCCCGTTCGAGGATGTTAGTCCTTTATTATAGCGACACAACGATGCACCTGTCCGTCTGTCTCGAGGTAATCCAATTTTCCCGGTATGACCATCAATAAAGTATGGCTGTAATTGAAATGTTTTGCACGCATGCGTTGAAACGCACTAATAGGGTATAAGGTGTCTTTTAATGAGGGTAACGTATGATTGCTCATTCAATTATAATTAGTACAAAGTTGTACCATGTGTC
>MU894919.1:0-14111 GCA_036418205.1 Ostertagia ostertagi
TTCAATGGGTTGCTTTTTTCATAGGGTTTGTTTAAATAACACTGCTAGTTAACTTCAGATCCTGATCCTCCTGACTCTGTATGCCACTTCTCTAACATCTTGAAAATAACAGTGGGCTTGGAATGGTTGCTGGTTGTGAGCGTTTTCGTTGGAGTTCTTGTCGTTTTTAATCCTGTCGACGAAGATAGCCTAGAAGACACCTCCGCTATCGCCCGAAGGACATGGTCGAGAAGATTTAGGATTGTGAGTTCATTTTCTCGCATTTCACGGGATTGTCACTTTCATGAATGAGCTGTGTTTTTGCATTAGTAGAATGATCTATGTACTAGATTCTCTTCAACTCATTTGTGCAGTAATTTACTTTGTGATTTTGACATTCTTCGTGTCAGGCAACAGATGTGGGGCTAAACTTTCTAACTACATTCAGAGGGAGGTATTCAAGTATTTGATTAGGTAAGGTCACCAAAAGTGGTGGCCTTAGGTTAGTCTCCTGACCAAAGCTTAATGTCTAGGCTTATGGTTACCCTTCAGCTTTGTCGAGCTCGTTATGGAGGGCATTCTAGCTCACTGTAACTCCTTGCTTAAGTGCTCTTCTCCTTGGAAATGGGAAATAGCCTTTATACATTGTCCGTCCCCAGTTAAAGGGCCGTCCCATAGATCTCCCTATTTTTTCAAAAACTTGTGAAACTCGCAAGTTGCTACAGACGCTATCAAGCTTTTTTTGTAGTGTTTGCTGTTGTTCATTTTGTCCATAAATTCTGTTTTATTTTTAAGTTCACATTCCGACAAGAAGCACCGATGAGAGCGGCTATGGAAGACCTGGCGAATTTAGTGAGCTCGTTCTTCGCTGATATTGATGTAGTGTTCAGCGATGTTGCCGCGGGACTATTTCTTCTTGCCCACTCACCAGCTAATGTTTATCCTCCCATTATACCTGCAAGCAGTAGTAAGTTTTGCTGTTGAGCTTGTGTTGTTATTTGCTAGTTCCTTCTTTTGCTTGTCTTTTTTGTGTACTTTTTTCGGTTCATTTTTGTTAAAAACGAAGGCTTCACAGAGCTGGGTATGCTTTTCTGACGCATTAGAAGGAATTTTGCGTTTGCAGAACGTCCAAGTTGGATGACAGTCGAGAATGCATTGCATTTTCAACATTTCTTCTGCATGTGTTTATGGATGGCCGACGTATTTGCTTCATAATTGTAGTCTGAGAGCTGTATATCGTCTATTCCGTAAGATGCAATGTTGCGGGCAGTTACGGTGTGATCAGGTAAGAGTGGGAGTTTTCTTCATTTGTACTTGTACGCAATGTTTGCAAAAGACAACCTTTGTGGTCTTCGTGCAACTCATTTTAGAGTTGAGTCGTGTACTTTTGTCAGAGCGTCACAGTTCACGAAATAATTCATTGTCTGAGAAATAAGGTCTCTTGTGCACAAAACACGTAATACGTTCACAGGAAAAGCTCTCATAATACGGAGTGATGAGTTTGTCTCCGGGAATTTCGCTTCCCGACATGTTCTGTTCTAGTAGCCACCAATCTTTTATCAGACCTCACCGCAAGAAAGGTGAACACCATTTATGTTCGAAGCTGACTTGATTCTCGAGGGTAACGTGTGGTGGGAATGATGGAGAGAGTAAGTGGGAGGAGGATTCTCTTGGCGTCAGAAGTAATGAGCTGAAAGGCCGCGGTTATTCGAGACGGGGGACGGGGCAAGCTTCATGTGGAACTGAAGCGTCATAAACTTGCAATTTGTACCCTACGCTTAGCTCTGTGAATAGCGTGTAGCAAGGGGTGTGAATAGCTATTGGCTCGAAATTAATTTTTTCTGAAAATGCTGTAGAGAACTCCTACCACTTAAGGACCTTTCCGCACTAGGGTGGGTAGGGATAGAAATAGAAATTTGGTTGCCCTGTTTTGTGTAGTTGAAACCGCGTTATTGTCATGGCTAAGCTGGTCGCTGGTATGAAGCGCTCACAAGAAAAGTCCATTTTGACAAAGAATTTATTACTGTCTCATTCGCATGATGACTCAATATACCGTAATCTTATAAAACCTCTACTGATATCTTGTGTCATCTTTCGCATTCCGTGCATTGCACATGCACGTGAATTACCACATGAATTAGTTTTTAACTCTAGTTGGATATCTCTGGGATTATATTACTCTTCGTGTATCGTAATAGTAAGTTTTACATGTTCTTATTTGACTTACGTGGATGATCTGTCTTGATGTGCTTAACCCATGCTTGGTGTTGTTGGTCATACGTATTAGTCGCGCTTTCTAGAAGGATAATGGCGATGTGGCAATGCATAGCATTCGTAGAGGCCGCGATCCCCAGGTCGATCGGAGCGAGCTGTCTAAAACCGAGTGTTGAGGTGCGAGCGTTACAGTTTTGTGTGAAGACCAACTTTTTGTCCTTTTATAAACTGCGATATCGAGCGATAACGCTAGTTGTTCCAAGTGGCTCTATGATAGAAAGCGACGTCGCTCTTTTTATAGTGTTTTCGCTGCTTACTACGATGCAGGAGAACGAAGCGAAAGCATCTGCAGCACGACCGCGTGTGCAAATGCGCAACTGGAACAGCACATTCGCATAGGCGTGACGCATGTCTGGCCATGCCAACGTTTTGTATGAATCGACCAATTACTGAGCCCTTGTATAGCTGAATCTCAGAATCGCCCAGTTACACCTAATGTAGCGTGGCCTAAAGAACCGTTTGCGCGAGTACGATTATGCTGCTACATGTGCGTTTGTGCCGCGCGCCGTCCGCGCTGCAGATTCTCAGCTTTTCGGCCTCATACTCCCGCAGGGAAATTCGTTGACTGTAGAAGACGCGACTTCGCATTCTTCATAGCGGCACATACCTGTGCTCTTCTGTACTCAAATAGGTCCAAGTAAAAAAGGCCACTGTTAACTGGGTACGACAAAGAAAAGCAGTGCATGAGAAGCTTTTTAATTGCCAGTTGTGGATATGTCCCACCCCTGACTTCAGGCTCATTTTGAGCGAAGTGCAATACGAAATGATGTGATCGAGTGTATATGTACCTAACCAAGCTAATGTATTAGGTTGTCTCAGAAGTTCGTGCGTATTTTGAACTTATGTTTGAGCCCGCTCTTTTCCAAGCACATGTGCAACCTATCATCGTTATATGTACCACCACTATCAGTGACTTGTTACCAACATCCAACCAAGGAATGGCTATTCAACTCTCAAAAGGCTGGCAGTTATGAGCTGGAAAAGGCAGTGAGGTTGATTTTGAGGTGCTCGTGGGAATTGTATTTTTTGTCGGCACGAAGGCGGCTGAGCAGAAAGGGCAGATGTCTTTCGAAAGAGGATGATTACCGCTGCACGATGAATGTGGTAGGACTTTTCAGCTAAGCTTCGATATTGAGAATCGCTTCATTTTCGAAACGTGTAGTCTCAGGTGTCGTGGAGCGTACACACTTTTTTGAGTTTTGACGGCAGTTGTTGGACTTTCACCGTGAGTCTCTGCCGTTGATCTGCCTACACATGAGTGAATTCATAGCTATAATGATTGACATGCCTTTAGTGGTTTACTCGAGAACGCACCAAAAGAGGTGGAGCACGACCTTGTGGTGAATTTCTTCACTTTTCACCCTCTTCTGTTCGATCCAGTCCCTGAGGATTCTAGGTGTGGTTATCATGAAACCTGAGCTTCTCAACTGCAGTAGTGGCTTTGTTCAACCAGGGCGTACGGGTGGAGTAGGAACCAAATTATGGACGGAGTGCGTGTCGCACTCCTGTCATCGGTGGTCAATTCATGGGGGAATCTTTGGCGAGGCTTCAAGCATATTTCGAAGGAGCGAGAACCTTCACGAATTGTGCATCTGGAACATCAGGATGTGGTGGCCACAAAGCAGGGAGCCCCGTGTGGAGTGGCTCCCAGGAAAGAGTACAGGCTCTCCAAATCCGACACTGATGACCTCTCTGAACGAGGGTTTGTCTACCAGCTGTAGTCTCCCAAGCAGAGAAGATCCAGCTATTCTGATACCTCACTGTTGGTGAGGGCAAGGAGATGCACCGCGATGCAGACGCCGCTTTTGGCTTCAATCGGTTTGTGGCTCAGTAGAGCTGCTTACGTCAGAGCGCGAAAAACATAGCTCTTCTCTCTTTCCACTTTGAGCTCGAAGAAGGCGACGATGGTGGGTAAGATTCGGGTATAATTTACTACACGGTGTGCCCTATCTACAGCCTACGTGAACATATTTAGAATTTGTTGAAGGAGCTTGTGGCATGAGATCCAATAAATACGCACGAACTTTCGAGACAACCTAATACAGTGGATGGAAATAAGTAGCCTCAGGCTAGTCCTGACTTTCGCGTGCCTCACTTCTAGTATATGTTCTGGAATGAACAAATTTGTTCAATGAAGTTACCTCAATGATTTATTTTTGTGTATCTCAATTTAACAAAATACTCCATCGTCCATCGTGAATAACTAGCTTCACTTTAACTGGTCCTGCAGTGGAATTTAGGAACTACGACTGATGTCGACCTGTGCAGCCTTAAATTCACGGCTCCGATTGGATCCTTAGATAAATTCTCTCCCTGAGTAAAATAATAGGCCCTACGAGGTGGTGGTACTCTCCTGAATTGAACGGTTGCATTTGCAGTACGTTTGGGAGCCAATGCCTCGCTTTACCGCTGCAACGGCTGCCACTGCAGCACTCGCGGCTTCTGCGCCTGTTCGCATACGAAGTGCTTTGTCGCGTTTTCCCTACCCTGGCGACGCTATGTCTCTCCGATATAGCATGATCGACCCCACAAGGAAACTTTCAATGTTTTTCATCGTGCTTTTTGCTTTTTCCCACTAACCTTTCTCTTCGCTTTTCTTGCCTAATTTTCTAACAAAATAACACCCCAAATTTGATTGCGACTTCTGATGACAAGTACTTTGTAAGAGTTTGCATGGTTCCACGGTTCACCTATATGGAATGCTGTGTTTAAGTTCTGTAGGTCAACGTAAAGTTCCCGAAAGAGTGTGCAACATGAAGATATGGTAGAGGAAGGAGGGGGGGGAGGGGTGCAAGCGCGAGATCTTACTCATAAGATGATTCGTGTCGGGTTGGGTGGTGTACCGTAAGCTCTGTTTGATTTGCTTTGCTTCTGATTGGAGACTAACACCTACAGGACAGGAAAAATTGGAACATCACTAGTATTGTTCTCATTGTTTGGACTTTTAGGGATAAACGATATCGTTTTAGGTGCTAATCATCGAGGATAATTGCTGCTTCTGTAACACAGCAGCCTTCACACTAGCCACAGAAGAGAAGAATGTCGATCTGTTCTTCGTCTCGTTTCGTAACGGACTCTATGAGGTAATTTACCATTTCTGGAGAGTATGTCATCTATTAAAGCGTTTTTTGATGCATCGCTTTCGGCTTTGACGACGCCGGAATAACGAATGTGTTTTAAAGGGCTTCCGTAGAAGCGATGTTCGAAAGCGATCCGGTTACAATGATGGGGGACCCCATTTTGGCTTTGAATTCTTGCAGTTTTGATATGGCAGAGTTAGTGTTTTTGAATAAGATTGCGCTTAACATTTTGACTTCTGAGTTCCATTTGACTCATTGCAAACGCGCATGCTGTGCCATGTGCACGCCCTCCACGCAAGTATCTTATCTTGAATTGTGCCTCATTTTTCAAGATCCTTTCTATATGCCCTCAAGCGCACAGGATGAACACTGAATTTGGTTTCTAGTATCCGGTGGTTCGTATTAGTTTTACGCGCTACTCTTTTTTCTGTTCTATTTTATTTGGCGCGTATAATGGAAAGATTAATTGTAATGTGATTTAAGCATTCTTCTTGCTTGTAGTTTGATTAATTGCGGAGTTCCCAAAAAAATCCAAATTTAGGTGCCTTTTGTTGTACTTGCTGATCATGAGACTCGTAGCATTGTCATCACAATTCGTGGATCGTGTTCGTTGGTGGATCTCGTTACCGATCTGTGTCTAGGTATGTGTTTTTGTCTGACAGTAAAGCAGGAGAGTTGGGGGAGTTAGATCATTTTCGCTCGTGATTTATAAAACTTTTGAGGCAATGTGCCTGTTCTGGTGCTCTCCAATCACATCACTACTACCTTTTCAACTTCTCTCGGTTTTCATTGCATGCTATTCGGTTTTCCCGTCCCGTCAGGTTTCTCCACTTTGTAATTGCTCTATCAAGGAAACTATATAATTAACGGTTCTCTTTTTCTATTTCACCACACTTGACCCTATTTACTCTTCTGACGGTGTTTTGTGGTTTCTTATTTCATTTCAGAAAATTAGAATAGATAGCGCACAGCCGCCACTCATAAACGCTTAGATGTCGGTCAGACTCTGCGATTGCATCGCGCGATGCAGTCGCTCTGCCTAGAGCGATTGGCATCGCTCCAAAGTGCGAGCGACGGGAGATTTACCCGAGCGGCGCCGTGTGTATCGGTCGTCGGCGGGGTAAATCTCCCGTCGCTCGCACTTTGGAGCGATGCCAATCATCGCAGAATCTGACCGACATCTTATTTTTCTTTCTTTCTGTGCTTTTTTCTGCTGCCTAACTCCGTTGCTTCTTCTCAGACGACGAAGTGTTGTCGATAGACGTCGACGCTGATCCTCTACTGCGAACAGACACCACGTTAGACGCAGAAGGGGAAGTCAGGGTTCATAGAGGCATGCTTATGAGTGCAAGATACGTCTTCGACACACTCAGGTTAGTTTACGAGCATTTTAGAAAATTTTTGAAGGAGTTACGAACATAAATGGCCCTGAAGTTCATTGCTGTTGAGCGTTTTGAAAATTGAAAGTGGGGGGCGGGACAATTATTCTTGAGGATGCTTATAAATCACCTGGTCCAATTACTGGTCGCAGATCGAGCATAAAGGGAGTTCTGCTGTAGGTTGTAGTAGGGGTTTATCTAAAATTTTTCCACAATATCAGATTTTTGGGCGTTCAATTTGCTTGGTCTTGAGCTTTTCACCGTTCCACGGTTGTGTTTATACTCCATTTCACCTTGGTGGAGTGAAAAAATGGGTGCTTTGGAAAGAAGGGGTTGGGTGTAACCATGATAGGGAATTTTAGCGGACGCTATCAACATATTTGATCATCATGAGAATTGGCGTTTGTGTTTCAGGAGCATCATTGGCTCGAAGATTGGCGGTGTTGAACACAAACTATCAACTTGTGGTTTGCGGACATTCTCTAGGTGCTGGGGTCGCATCACTACTAACATTGTTACTCAAGTATGTTTGATCAATTTAATCACTTCTTAGGATTTTTCTATATTTTTTATTTTTGCAGACAAGAATACCCAGATGTTCGATGTTTTGCGTTTGCTCCACCAGGTTGTGTGATAAGCGAGAACGGTTTACATGAGATGGAACAACATGTAATGAGCATTGTCAGCGGTGATGACGTCGTGTCACGGATATCCTTCCATGTAATTTTTAACTATTCTTGAAACTTTTTTGTGGCCTTGTAGGATTCCTGCTACCGGTATTTTATGCTGGCACGGTTTTCTTGGTCGATGTAGCTGGTACACATAGGTCTTATTATGCGCCATATTCTTTTTTTTGTGATAGCTTAGGAATGATGTGTTCTTATCAGAATCTGCTATCAGCGTCATTTTTTGATGTACGTAGATCTGATAGCAACGAATTTTTGACCTTTGCATGGATTTTTTAGTAGTGTCTTGCTAGCATTAGCTGGATTAGAACCTGCTTGGGAATAAACTAACCTTACCGTGCCTTGTGGCGGAGACTACGATCGTATGCTACCGGTCGACTCCAACCAGTCGCGTGCACGCGGTTTCGAGGTTGGTAGCTGCGCTACTGATCGGGAAAGGAAGGCCACATTATTGGTCGACGGTTGTTTACATATTTACCGGAATTATTTCGAACCGAAGGTCTCTTTCATCGAGTCTCTGGGGTGATCATGTGATAGCTATGGGCTACATGCTATACTCCCCTAGCCAGGGAACAAATTCTCGGACTCGTCAGCTTGCGTTCTGCACTTTTCGGTGGCTTCTCATGACATTAAGTTTATTTTTCACAGATCTTTCTTTCTAAAAAACCTTCCAGGGTAGCACGGCGTAGTTTATGGTTTGAGGGGAAGGATTCCGTAGTTTTTATATTTCGTTACAGTTTCAATTTTCAAATTTCATTCAGGCCATGCAAACGACTGCGCATTCAAAGTGGCGGCGGAATTAGATGCCTGTACAAAAGCGAAGTATGAAATCCTGATCCGTGGAATCTTCCGGATCTTCTTCAGTCCATCGTGGGAGAGCGGTCCGCTATCTGGAAATGGTGAGATAGTCCATTGATCATTGCTAAGTTGGCTAATGGTATTAGCAGTAATACCAGTTCATAATTCTTAGCAGAGAATGATAAATTGGACATTTTTTTTGCAGAGGAACGCCCTATGTAGTTTTTCATCGAACCGAAGCCAAGCAACTAGTAGTTGAAAAGACCAGGCAGTATACAGGGGGGCCAATAAAAAAAAGACATTTTGTCTCCACTTCCAGATGGATTTAAGCACACTTTGCTCAATTGAGACCGAGTGGTCTCCAACTTAATATTGAAAGAGCACATTTCATTCTATAAGAAAATCTTCATGTTGGCCACCCACGTGGACGGCAACAGAAGAATTTGCCCTGGAAACATGGTGCACTGGTCGAGCTCAATGGGGTCTTCGAAGGATCGTGTACCATAACGACCCTTACTGGAAAGCTAGTTCCGAGGGGATTTGCACAGTGGTAGCTAATGCCTCTAGAAAACTATCCAACATTAAATCGATTCACGAAATTGCGTAAGAGCTTCAGGCTGAAGCTCTTACGGTAGACCTCCTTGAGCCTGACGACGGTGACAGATGACGTCATATTCTGAAGACGGTGAGGGCAGTGAAGGAGAGCCTGCGTACACTAATAGAGGAACACTTAGGGAATACTCTGCTGAGGAACTCCCGTCAACGACAGCAATCTCTGCGAAGAAAAAAGAGCCGAAGTCCGACATAGGCAAAATGTCTTTTTTTTTTGGCCCCCCCTGTATTCATGTGTTGCCTTGTGGGATACGGTTCGGCCTTCTTGCTCCCGCGTCTTCTGTTCGTGTCAGAATTCCTTCAGAGGGAGATAGTGGAAGGAAGAAGTAAGTTGATACAAATCCATTATCGGGTGGCAGATGAGCATAAAAATGTCTCAAAGTGAGGTAGCGCAAAGTCACCACGTTTTGGGAATCTAAACTTGCCAGACCAGCTGAGGTTTTTATTTCCCTGGCTGATTGGCGGATTTGAACGGTGTGCGACCGCTTCCATTATATAGCTCAGCCATGAACAGTGATACCTCCTTGAGTCAGAATGGGACCTGAATTCCATTGACGCTTTCATGGGGATTCTTTTAGTGTGGATAAGTTTATTCATTAGTTGTGGAAGTGGTTGTTCCGTTAGAGTTCCTTTCCTTTCTTCACAACATTCTGCATCCTTCTCTTTACTATTCAGTTCTTGTACCCTTCATAAAGGCGGATACAACACATAGCTTGGTTTATAGTAATCCTGCGATTTAGAGAATCAGGAAGAAATATGGTTATGGACTTCAGGCCCCGTAACGGATCGTGCGAATCTCATCACCGATGGCCCAAATCCAAACGGAACGTACGGTACAGCTGGCAATGTTGCACCAAATACGGCCACAATAGTGACGATGGTAACAAATGAACGGCTGGCTTCAAGAGTAGAGGTAGGTTTTCTATCACCGTTTTCTTCTTCATTCTTTTTTGCTGCTTTGCCCTTTTTGGGTCTCGTAAGGTCGGTTCAACAGTTCGAAAGGTCCGTTCCCGGTTGCGTACTTCGTAGGTGATATTGCCAGTGAGCTACTATTGCAACTCGCCATAGCAATCCTTCGATACTGGTTAGGGGATGAAAGTCGGTATGAAAGATCTAATTGAAGTGAGGAAGACAATAAGACCAGTCTTCGTTGAATTTCGAAAAGTGCACGAAGATAGAGGTTTGGTGATTGCAGTGAGACCACTGATTTGACCTCATAGTAAGAACCAGTTCGTTTTCTGATGATTTGCTGTTTTTCATCATTCATGCAAGAATTTGATCAGAGTTTCTTGATAACCTTCCGACCAAATTTTTTCTCCTACGCATAACATTTCAAGGAAAGGAAAAGTGCATTGATAAGGAATGGCTTACCGGTGCATTCTTCCAGGAAGCAAAAATAAAGCAGATACATAGCTAACACATATCACGAAATCGAGAAAATGTAGAATTATAGTTACTTTATGTGGTAAAAAGTCGACTCGAAATCTATTTTACATTCTCTTTGAGTGCGAATCTTATATCTTAACCTTTAATTAGGTTATATACAGAAGATGCTATATTCTTTAAAAGTTAGTTAATAAGCTGTATTGGAAGCTAAACAATACAGAAATATCTAAGGACTTCAATCTTGCTCATTCCCATGTTGTACCCTTTCAATACGAACTCCTACCAACACAGAGTTAATGCCACCCATTCTCCTCCGCCACCCCTTCAGAATGATCACCGCACCTTTGATTTTAAGCTGGTCGGTAAGGTACCACTAAAGGACATTGTAAACTTTGGACGTGAAAAAGATAAGGCACATGGTGTTGTCGAGAAATTGTGGTCAGTAATTTGCCTGTAATCCTGATCCTGTAATGGTTAACCATTTCCTGACCACCGTTCTGAACGCGCTCATTCCCAGCTAAGGCAGAGTTTCACATTTCGTCCCGGATATTTAAGACATGCTGACTATAACGTAAGTACACAAGCGCCCTTTTACTGAAGTAATTCTTTTAGCTGTTCGCACCAGGGAAGCTGTTGTACATTGCCGAGGACGAGAGCCTGGAGGATGGGATAGCAAGTCAATGGATTGATCCGAAGTGAGTGATTGTTTTGATGTTGTATTGTCCCATTTTAAAGTCACCTGGCTGGAAATTATACGTAGCCATAAATGGTTGGTGTAGTAGTTTGAGAAGTTTGTTGGTGACGATTTCACCTCCGAACAGTTTTTGAGATCGACGGTTGTGGTTATTTCGTTTCAAAGCTTCTTTTTCCTCAGTGTTGCATCTTACAATCAGTGAGCCCCAGTTGCAACAGGATCAGACTTTTTTGATTCCTTCTGGGATTAGTGTCCGTTCTAGGCCGATGCCAGACTTTGTGAATCGCGCGATTCGCAAAGTCTGACATCGGCCTCAAGGTGCTGCTCAGCTCACTCGCTGGCCGAAAGAGTGTACATTTCTTCCGAATTACGACTTTCTCTCCATTAAGCCCTTAGGTCTTGAAAGTTACAAAAACGTTCTTTTAGAAAATATTTTATTTACTTTTGGTGTGTTTTTTCCATATGCTTAATTGAATACTGCAGCTTATGCACTACAGTAAGCCTTTTATTGAGTCCGTCTCCTTGAGAAACATCAAAATTTGAAGGTTTTTCGTTTCCCTCCTCCGCGAAAAGGATGGCTCTTCTTCAATATCATAGGTGTAGAGGATTGCAGGCTCCTACTTGCAGATCGGTTGTATTTGCGGAATAGAAATCGGCTTCCCGTTGCATTACTTACTTGCTCTTTATTAGGCATGATATCATGGTTGTCTCGTCCGTGACGTGACCTCATTTGTCGTAGACGCATATCTTTATGGGTCAACCTTGTTGCTACATTTAAAAGTTTTTTATGTATTTTTTACGGATTTCAGGTGCCTGACAGACGTGAAATTGACAGCGTCGGCCCTGACCGATCACCTACCGAAGAGCATCGAACGCATGCTTAAAAAGGTGATCGAGGTGGGAGACCATGGCTCCGCCCGCCACGACACTACCTCCGAGACGACCAGCACCAGTCCTACGGTTGTTGCGACGGCCGTCACCTCCGAGACCGGCAGCCAACACAGCTCACCTCGAGTCGTGATTGTTGACCCCTCTAAGGGTTCCCGGTGACATAACCTTGTCTTCCATGTTCGTCAAAGATTATTTCCATGTGTCATTTTGTATAGCGCTTCGAATCTTGCACTGTATATCGATTTTTGTAGCTTGATCATGTTAGCCCTGTGATTTGGCACTGGTTTGTGATTTAGTGTGTACTAGTCTCTTCGCTGTTTCCCTTTGTGCCAATATTAAGTGTACGGTAACCCAGGGGTTAGATTGTAACTTGAGGTGAAGGTAAATTAACTCGGTAGTCTTCATAATGGTTTTATTGGTCATGGCTATGGCTACTATTTAGTTAATAATCAGGGTCAAGTTTTAGATCTTTAAATAAGATGCTACGGACAGATATGTACGGGACCTGGGGAGATTATCGATTTTGGGCATGAGAGATGTCCCGGAGCACGTAGTACTATTGGGTGATGGTAATGCCCTTTTTATTCCGACATGATGAATGACCGCCATTGACATTTTTCTGCATTGCCCTTGCTTCCATGGAACCAAATTCCTGATCGTTTTGTATTAAACAGTGTTTTCAGACTGTCCCCTAGCTTTAAATTTCTCAAATGAAAACATTTTCCTAGTTGCTGATAGTATCCATATTCTGTGATTTTTGCTGAATTATGACAATGCTATCGATTTTTTGGGTGATCCATCGGATCATTTCTGCAGCCATTTCTTTGCACCACTCTCACTGCGATTTGTGGGTCTGTGCGCGCTGTGATTGGTCCGCCGTCGACCAGACCCGCTCCTACTCGTCATGGGGCGTGCTCATTGGCCAGTTCGCGTAATATCGATGCCGACAGGTCAAAGCGCGACGTCGCGCCTATTGTCGTTCAAATTTCGCGCCCAGTTGAAGCATTGCGTGCTTCACGTACCATATGTACCACGCTTTTGATATTTTCGCAGTGTAGACTTCCACTGCGGGATTACTTGTTTGTGAAGTCGCAGAGCACACAACACCGAATTGAGCGCGAAATTTGAACTGCAAGAGGCGCGGCGTCGCGTTGTGACTTGACGCGTAAGCTGGAATATTTGGATGCGCAATATTGTCCAAAGTTGTTTACTAGGCTGGAAATGGAAGTGTGCAGAAGTGATGGCTGCGGGAATTGATAAAATATTGTATCGATTAAAGGCATTACTCTATTTCTCTCCTTGGTTCCGTCAGATATAATCAGATTATTGGAGCGCTCTTCTGTCTTGCTTAGATTTATTGAAATGTATGTGTGTTCATATCCGATCCAGGCCGATGAATATATTCTAACACTGATTTTCTTATCGGTCTGAGGTTGAAGTTCCTTTGGAATTCCTTGCACTTTCAGATGAATGATGTGGATTTGAGTCATGCGAGTGTTGGCGACTTGGTCTTTTTGGCCAAAGACTCAACTGCGTGTTCGTTCGAGCAAGCGGTGAGCGACGTCGCCGCGTCTCCATACTACCATGTGGCGATAATCGGGCGCGACAAGCGATTCATACACGCGACACCGCGCGGCGTCGAGTGCCAGACGGTGGACGAGTTCGTCGCCGAATTCCAACCGCATCGCCTGGAAATCGTTCATGTTGTTGCGTCTGACAAAGCAAAATATGAGGCGGCTGCCTTTGCCGAATCGAAAGTGGGCTTGCCGTACAACGACATATTTAGTCCAGATCACATAAACTCCAATGGACAAGAGTCGTATTACTGTAGTCAGCTGGTAACAGAAGCCTACAATGGGATTATTGAATTCCCTGAACATAAGCTAAATTTCAAAGATGAGAATGGTGATATCATAGAGTATTGGCAGAAGTACTATGAGGAAAGAAGTCTCGAAATCCCACAAGATGAACGAGGTTCTCATCCGGCATCACTTCGTAGGTCACCACTTGCTTCAGATGAGGCTGACCAGACATCTTCAGAAGCAGATGTTGAATTGCAAAGACGTTACCAATGCACTGCATTATATTGGTGGAGCTGCTGTGAATTTGACAGCTGGGAAGAAGTTCGAGGTCATCGAACCGAGAAGTGGTAAGCTTTTTGGAATTTTTATGTATGATTTTTCAATTTTTGAAAAGGGAGTGACCATTACTGAGTGACGCCTTACATCAATCAACGATTCATAGCATCCTCAAAGGGTGAGGTGTGGCGAGTCACTTATTATCCAAAGAAATTAGAGTGTGGGAAGTCGCTATAGCCTAACGGGACTACAAG
>MU894924.1:0-13086 GCA_036418205.1 Ostertagia ostertagi
GGGGCTCTGAAGTACTACTGCCACCTCCTCTTGGCTTCGGCCAATTTCCTGAAGATTGTGCCGTTGCTGCTCTTTACCCACTTTACCACCTTGTCTTGAGTGGCCCGATGCCGTGCTTTAGCAGGCCTGAACACGGACTTCTCTGCATTCTGCTTCCCAGCTTCTCGTTCAAGGTACTTCGCCTTGACGACGGCTTTCGCAAACCTCGTGAAGGTTTTGTGGAAGGCGAGGTCATCAGGGCTTCGTGTCTTCTGCTAGCGCTTATATGCTGATGACGAGATTTCTGGCAATGTCTGCCAGGAGGGGCCTGTGCTGGGGCCAGTTCTTCGCCAGGGAGTACCTTGATGTCCTTCACAGTTTTGAGGGATGATCTTCTTACCAGCACATGGTCGATTTCCGTCTGTCTCCCTCCACTGCTGTAGGTTACCTTCTGAGTCTCCCTTTTCGCGAAGAACGTGCTGCAGATTGCCAGATCGTGGGCTGTAGCCAGGTCCAGAACCCTCTCTCCCTCGGCGTTCCTCACTCCTATTCCTCTACCTCCGTGCACCCTTTCCAGGCCTCTTCTGTCACTGCCGACGTGACCATTCAGATCACCTGCTATGGTCAGGTAATCGCCTTCCGGAATCGATCTGATGGCTTCGTCAAGGCTCATGGCCAAGTAGAACTCGTCCTTTCACTTTCGGGGCATCCGCTTGTGGTGCGTAGCCCAGTACCCCTCCTTCGTGTCATCCTCACAGCCATGATCCGATCGCTGATCCTGTTCACAGCGGAGACATAGTCCTTGAGCGACTCCGCTACCGCTATGGCCACACCGTTCCGCTTGGTGTCTTCTCCATTGTAGTAGAGTTTGACCTTCCCCGATTTCCCTGGCCTTAGCACCTTTCCATCGCGTCTCCTGAAGGCATAGGACTTGGATATTCCTGCGCGTCATCAGATCAGCAACCTCTCGGGACTTAGCGATCCTACGTTCAGAGTCCCTATTCGAACTAGCTTCTTTGGCCGAGGCCGTTCACTCCTCGGTAGCCCTCGCATACTGACCACAGAACTCGGGCGGGGGTTCTGCGCGCCACTTCCGGGTGACGTCCTAGCTTTATCACTGATTCTTTGACAACTTTTAGACATGATTGGTGTGACTGGGGCCTTCATCAGCCGGCCTCGCTCGACCGAGGCCTGACCCTGGAGCTAAACACCGGCGTTTGCAATTCCCTTCTGACACAGGGAATCAGGTCTCGCAGATTACTGCAGGACTACTCGGCCATCATTGTTTCGAACGTTGTTGTATCACTCATCCCGTTATCACTACTCCATTGTGATAACGGGATGTGTGCGTAGACCCAGTAGAGAGATATGAGTGTTCCCTAAACGGTCAGTGTAGTTCATTCAGCCCAACTGTTTCTAATTGGATGGTGAAGAGCATCAGCATCTAGTGGAGGGTACAGAGTTAGCGATCGTACGTGCGACTAGGCGACTGACGACTGGGCGATTAGTCTATAATGAAAAATATACGTATAGATTAGGCGATTAGGCGAGTAGGCGATTAGGCGATCGCTCAATGGGCGGAGCAACAAATCAATACGTATCCTTCTCTTATCGCCTACTCGCCTACTCGCCTAATCGACTAATCGCCCTCGCCTACTCGCCTAATCGCCTAATCGATACGTATGCTTTTTTGAATTGTCGCCTGATCGCCTAATCGCCTAATCGCACATGCGATCGCCGAGTCTGAACGGCCGTCAACGCTCAGTGTCTTCATTTTGCCTCACTTTTTCTAGCCGAACAGTGAAGAATGTCAGCCAATTTGGCCCTTTGCATTTCGGGCGGCTTCAGCGAAAAGTGCGGTAGCTATGGTCAAGCACACAAAGTCACTTAGTTTGTCCAGAGCTGCCAAAGGAAGAAACGCCTAGCTCATTGACGACCCGTTATGCATTATATAGATACCTTACCCATTCCTTAGTTATCGGGTCTGATTCTGTATGAGCGATGGAAGGTAAAGTAACTTACCGGCTTCTCTGCCTTTTCTGGAAGAGGCGTTAGCTGTTGCTGCTTAGACTTTTCTGTTGCTGCACCTTCTGTATCTGAGCTGCTTTCATCGTCCTCCTCTTCTGAGCTTTCTTCGCCCGATTCAGACTCTTCTCTCTTGAACTTCTTATGCTTCGATTTATGCCGTCTTTCTTTATCTTTCTTCTTCTTTTTGCCTGAGTTTCTCTTCTAAATGTGAACGGACTCATCACTATTGCCTTTCAAGTTTCACTCTCAGTACTCTTTATGTAAATGTGATCACATATTGTCCGATCATTCTACAAGCTCCCGAGGAATCACATAGGGCAGTAGTTCCAAGAAGAGTTAGCTTACTTACCCTATGATGCTTCCTGCCCATCTTCAACCGGTCACCAGCACACTATGAATAGATTGAACCAAACTCACTCACCGCATCACTGTTGCAGAGTGTCAGCTCAACAAAAACACTGTGTTATCATTTGTGGTATTCACGGAGAGCGGTGTGCACGCTCGGCGGGTTTCACTTCGAAGGTAAGGGGGGTGCGGCATATGAGCGCGATCCCTTGGCGTTTGGAGCGCCAGTCGTGATCAGCACATCTGCTGGCCGGATAACTCAGTCGCGGGGCTTTCTGTTACCGTTCTTCTTGCATGGCAGCGGCAGCAAAGCATCACAATTTTTTATCTTTGGGACTCAGCGAGATTTTTGAGACCCAAATTATCAGATCGATCAATTACTGAGGTCCAGTAGTTTAGTGATACGGACGAGTTATGCGGCCGCAGGATGGCCTGTGCGCTCTAATGCCAATATGATCGCGCCATATGACCGCCACCTGGTAAAGGGGCTAAAGCTTGGCATGTGAAGGTAAAATCGGGCCAGGATGTGGAAGAGAGGGCAAGAAAGTGACAGCAAGTGAATAAAGATACACTCCACGGCACGGTGAATATCGGTCGAGGATTCCTCAACGGATTTTTGATTGATCAGATACACTCTCCAGCGCCGACATTCATCTCTGCCACGCCGCGGCCATGTTGCGGAAGCGCTCGCATTTATTCCACTACTCGACGGTTAGTGTGATGTTTCTTACTGTAAAACGAAGTGTAGGTGCGAAGCTAGGTCATGGAAAAAGCAAGAGGAACCTCCGAAAACAACTGATGTAGGTTGCCCTGCTATCTTGCGATAGCGCCGAAGACCACACTGAAGTGTATGTATCGCAGATACTAGGAGGCCATACGTTCTAACAGCCACAAGTGGGGCAAAACGTCGAAAAATGAGAAATTTCCTCGCGCCTGGATTTATCCCCTTCCCCTCTTAGCGTTAGTTATTGTTTCACAAGAGGTGTTTTACGTGGTTTTGAGTGCCGTTGCACACAATGCCCAGCATCGTTTGAATAGTAAGTCGGTTCGATTTCTGTTTAGTAAGGATGGAACGAGTGAGGCAGCGAACCCAGAAGAGGTACAGTGACGAGAGCCAGCGACAGCGTACGCAGATCTTAGCTTCGCTGTTGCGTGATCGAGGCAACATTGGGCCGCTGCCCATTCTAGCTGACTGACGCACTTCTGACTCAAATTTTCTGACTTTGTAGATAGCTAGCCGCCTATAAAGGGTTAATGTTATGTTATTTTATGAAATTCTATGAAGGGATTAAAGGAGGATTCCAGGTAAGGGAGGAGGTCAATAAAAGTGAAACAAAAAAAAAAAAAAAATGAGAAATTATGTTGTGATCCCCGCCGATTGGCCAACCCCTCCCCCGTCTGACTCTAGCCGCTTTAGTGGGGAGAGTGCTAATGTTGATGTGGTCAGAACCGAATAGGCACATGAGGCACGCATAACGCGCAAATCAACGGGCCAACGAGGTCCTCACTTCTGATTCTAAGCACTTTTCTCATAGGTTTGTTTTTTTCATTTCTTGATTTTTAGTGGCAGCTAACTTTTCGTCCGTGAACTCAATCTGTGCTTTTTGACAAGCCGGTAGGAGTGAAGCGGCTGTGATTGTGTGCGCTGAGTTGACGAGACTACTATGAAGTGATTCGTGTCTTCACAGATGCGTAGATCGGCGTTTAGCAGTGTCGCCTCGACGGAATCTGTTACATTACGTACGTTACACCAGATGGACGCTTTGCTGTAGGTTTGTCTTTACACCCATTTATTACCGCCAAATCTTCCATGGGCGGAAGTGGTGTAGTGACAAGTGGCGCGCTCACCACGCGAGCGGTCCGGGATCAAATCCTGGGTCGTGAGTCGCCCGGGCCAACCAAGCCTTCCATCCCTCCGGGGTCGGTTAATTGGTACCAGACTTGTCTGGGAGGATAAAAACACTGACTTGAACATCGGCTGGCCCCCGCAAGTCATTGTATAGGCCACATCGCATTCAAATGCCACTGCGAATGTACAAATGGAAGTAGAATGCGTGCCGCATCCCAAAAGGGATTGATCAACGGCAAATGCTTTATCCTTTTATCCTTTATCTTCCATGCTGTATGACTATAGTTAAACAGTCGGCACATATCAACGAAGTGCGTCAAAAAACAGAGTCAGTACTCTGGTGGTGCGTATATAAGGGGGGGGGGGACGGATTGTCTGGGGAGGAGTGAGGGCCAGCGCTGGATTGTTGGCCCACTGTATTTTATGTGATGTAGTTTGTGGGCTTTAGAAAAAGCCTCGAGGCGACCTTCGGGTCTTGCCGACGGGTTTACGCGACCTACCCCCTTCATCGTCAGTAAATCACAGCACCCTGAACGCTTAAAGCCACATATGATTAAAATACATGATAGTAAATTGCCGTAGATGAATGTGGACTAAGGACGAGTTCTCATAGAACTTGCTTCGGTGTGAAAACAGCAGTTTCCGGGAATTACTGTAGAACAATGGTATCTATCAAAACAACAGCGCAACGGCTACAAAGTTTTATCACGAACTCATATCTATAACATTCTTGAGATAATCTTTTCTTTCTTCCAACAAGTCGCCATCAACATCGGTTGAATGCTTCCCATTTCGGAGCTGTTTTGAAAAGCCTTATTGCAACGAGATCCTCCTGAAAGTATTTTGAGGTACAAGCTTGAACTTGTGGGAGGTTATGGTCCAATAAAGATCACTAAATTATTGAGCTATGAGTACAAAGTTGTGGACCAAAACAAATCGTGTTGGTATTGTGAGCATTAGTTCAAATAAGAGGTTGTTGTGATAATGAGTGAGTAGTATATAGGGCCAAAGCGAATGTACGAGTTCAGCGGTCAAGAATGACGCAATCCCCGCAAAACCCGACTACCAATAAAGTCCGTCGAATCTTTTGGTCGGCAGAGCAGTGTCGACGTGCGCTGCGACAGTGCACTTTTAGCATTTACATGGGAATTGTGGACAGGTCGGGAAACAGGTGCCGGAACCGCCTTCACGACAAAGAGAGCCCGTTCGAAACCAATGCGCAAAACCAAACGGAAGTAGGCAAGAAAAGGCGACGGCGGGGCGGAATACGGCAGCAGCGCCGTGCTGTGGCGGATTTAGGGTCAAGTTTGAGCAGGAATATTACTGTAGTACGCCCCGTATACGCACGATATCACTCGTCTCGTCCGCTAACCCATGTGCTGCCTTCTCGCTGCACGACAGGCCTCGTCTAGCGTTCCCTCCAACCCCTGAGGGGCTCGTCAATTGCCTCTCAACGTCCTTCAACCGATAACGTTCCCCTCCAACCCCGAACCAGTGTGATCGCTGCCTCGATCGGTGTGGTGTGCACTTCAGAGAACCAAACACCCGGCCGAACTTCTGCTTTCCCCGCAAATCATTGAACATGGCACATTCCACTGAGAACTCAAACAACAATTGAATGCATAATAATCCCAGAAACAGGAATGATCAACGCCGAACGATTGACCGTTTTTCCTTAACTCTCGAGTTCTTTTTTTTTCAAAGCTTAGAATTTACTACGTACTAGTTGGTCGTTGTAAATACACAATGAGGTATTCCCCCCCCCCTCCTCAACTCACAAGGGAGGTCTTTCAGGACATGGAGCGTTTTTTTGAAATGGTTTTCTGCATGTTGTAGGTCATCCGAGGTACACAGGACCTAATCTGCGAATACGAATGTTTTAATCGATTTTTTCGATAGTGGAAACCCCAAAGCACACTTCCTTCCAGGCGTTCCCTTGTCTCCGCCCGACCTACCCGCGACCGTCCTCAACGTGTGTTTTCGTAGTTTGTTTCTCCTCGGAAACTGAATCTTCTTGGGTGAAACTCTGTTGTCTCTAGTGTTTACAACTGACGTATGGGGAAAATGTAAGAACTTTCCGTGAACGATGCTTCTACTCTGCAGTCGTTGTGCACAGATCTAGTTCTGGCACGTAATCTGCGTACCCTGTCCCAAACCCATAATAATATGTGGTTACAAAATTAGATGCCATCCTTGTTCACCTCCACGAATCCATTCCCAATACAACCATTTTCTCAGGGAAAGGAACAAATTTCCATTACACCATCCTAATTTCCCGTATCCTGCCCGCCGAAACACGAAATTCACAGAATGCATCGTTATCTTACTGACTGTGTTCTTCGAAATTGCTGTCCCGCTCCTACCGCGATTAGCTGTTCTCCTCAGTGCTCCTCCTCCTAGGCTATCGCACTACTGCCCCAATGCCAATCTCTAATTCATGCGCAAAAAGTTATTTATTTGCTAAGCGCCGACTTTCCAGCCAAAGCAGTCCATTCTAAAAGAATTTCTTGAAGTTTCAAAGTGCGTATCCCTGTCTTGCAGGGGGCATCGCTTCTGTGTGTCTTTTGGGGCAGCACTTTGAAATAATTACTTTGTGATCAGTTAAGTGAAGCGGCTTGATAGATTCCAGCCGGAAGGATAACACAAAATCGCCGCTTTTGACTGGGAATGCGAATCCACTTCGTCCTGTAGAATGGTCAAACATTAGAGTATGGGAGGAAACAATTGAAATTTGATTCAAATCAACAAGAATATACCTCAGAACTTCGAACATCGAAGAAACCCGTGCCGGCTTTTATAAAGCGCACTTCAGCGTCACGATGAAGATGCTCTTCGAAGAAAGATTTTCAACTGAAATATTCACATACAGTAGAAGACCTCAGCTCATTCGACACCTTATCACTTGCACAACACTTTTTCATTCTCACGTAAAAATGCGATCGATAAAAAATTGAGATCGCGGCTATCTTAAATGAGAGTAATCTCCATCTTCGCACGGTCCCACAGTGAGTGTAGTTCTATGTAAAACAACAGGACCAACAAATCATGTGTTAGTAACTTTTCAGTGGTGTAACCACAACCACGGTAAAAGACGGTGATAAGGAACTTTTTGCATACAATCCCTCCTTCTTACCCTCCCCCCTCCGTCCCCCCATACCCCGTATACTCATCCTGTTCAATGTGAAGGCAAGGTGTCCCCCACGATAACATACAGAATTTTCGTCGAAGTTGACCAGCAGAGCTGCCACAGGTACATAAGCAGTTAAACAAAAGTAGGCGATAACGCCCCTAAAACTGTAACAACTCGCAAAGGGAACTGTTGGTTTACCGCTGATTTTCTACTCCGGGCGGGCCACATCAGTGCTGTCGTCAGTAAGGTGAACGCTTTGCTCTCCCTGCTTGATCAACTAGAGTCGGGCGACGACGGTGCAGCAGCTCCGGTAGTCAACCCGCAGACACCAGCGTC
Source organism: Ostertagia ostertagi (assembly GCA_036418205.1). Lineage (NCBI taxonomy): Eukaryota > Metazoa > Nematoda > Chromadorea > Rhabditida > Trichostrongylidae > Ostertagia > Ostertagia ostertagi. The sequence continues at coordinate 7,668 of MU894924.1, forward strand.
CTAATGTAGGTATACCCCACGGATCTGTAATGTCCCGCTCCTTTGGGAGCCCAATCTCGCTTTTGATGGGCACGCTTCCTCTTCTTCAACCACACAATTTACATCTTCTAGGCTTCTGAATGGCGTTCTCTCCACCACCACGTCTGAGATTTTTCGATGGACCATTGACTGTAGATGTACGTTTCGATGCCCACTCATGCCCAAGAACACATGGACGGGAAGACAACTGTAAGGTATGCTTCTACAATTTCCTAGTTCCTTGAGTCTGTTCCGAACTATCACGAAGAGTGCGGTAAAGGTTTGTTATTCGTAGCGCAAAACTTACGATACCCACCAGAAGATAGAGGTCTAGTTCTTATTTTCCTCCTTCCCCTCCCCCCCCCCCCCTCCCTCTCCTCTCTACAGCGCCGCTGTGGATTTTTTCGGTCAGGTGGAAGGTACTATGAAGTGATGCAGGAGCTTTGTAGTGAAAATATGACCGGGGAAAACATGAAGGGTTTAGATCGGCGTCGTCAGAGCCTTTAAACCATAGGGGTCTGTAAGACCACTTGAATGGGGGTTGGTGTACATTTTCTTACTGGCGGAATGTACCCTGATATGAAAGTGCATGTTTAGTGCTCAAATATGGCTAAACAAACCTTTGCATCGAAATCAGGCATCGCAAGCTCTGCTTATGTGTATTTCATCTCGATTCTGCATTTCATACACTTTTGCGAGTTTATCCAAATGTTCTTCCCAACCTGCCGTCATTTCAATCTGTAATCGGGTTCTTAATTATTTGGTATTTTTCTAGATATTTTGGGCTGAGTTGCCCCTTTAAAAGAAAGGTGTTCAGGGGTTCACCATTTGTTTATGCTGTCAGCCATATTCTTGCGCCGTCTAAGGAATTATGAATGAAGACACATTTTGAATCAACTCGACCAAGGTTAAGAGGCGTCAAATGCTGTCACTAAGTAAGAGCTATTCAACGAATTGTAAGGGAAATATTTTTCTTTAACAAAACCGTTGGAAATTCAGCGATGGAGAAAGGTTTTAAAAGATGAACCAACGGCATTTAAATAATTTTGAAACTTCCAGAACTACCTTGTAGGCTCAATTAGCGATAGATCCACATCCGATTCCTTGGATTAGTCAGATAGAGTTGTTCACAATAATAAAAGAATGTGCTAAGCAATTTTCGAGAAAGCGCGATAAGTGTTAGAGGTCCATAAACGCTGTTACTGCAATGTGCTCAGAAAACTATTCCGCGGTCTGCCTGCGTCTCGCGTTTCGACAAGCTCTCTCATCTGTGCTCGCGTCTCGTCCAGTGTCTCTTCGCCGCAGTGCTGGCTTACCGCCCAACGAGGTGGAAGTCCTTATTGCACACGCTTTCGACGAGTTCATTTTCATTTTTATCACTGACTGTCCACTTTAATCCCGGATTTCGATTAGGAACGCGATGCCCACACCTAAGATCGTAGAATGGGTCTTTAAGTAAAACTAGGTGATTCACGCCACACTATCGAGACAGATACATACTCCGAATATTACCCTACAAATCCGTTGAGCCCTCAAAACGCGAAACTGTTGATTCAAGTTTTCTTTTTGGATCACCCCTCTTCTGATTTTGAAAATAAATCTAATCAGTTTTCAACAGCCCATTCCTAACTGTGCGAACAATTTAGATCTGTTCGTGGCCGCACGTTTTCAGTCTGGCAAAAAATAAATGTAAGGATCTTAACCGTAAACAAACTACGTGAGAACAAGTTTGTACGGCCACACTATTTGTCCCAAATTCAAGCCGAGGTCGCATCTCGAAATTAGGGTTTAGTCGACATTCATCTCTTTGGTCTTGAACCGTTCCCATATAATAGGCAGACGTTGCCATAGCTGTACTGTAATTACAGTTACAATCGATAGCATACAAGCGATAGCAGATTTTGGATTGAATCTTTGAAATAAAGGTAAAAATACATAATTCTATAACGGCGGCCTATTGGTGATGTCGCTTAAAGACTGTGAATGTACCAAAGGATAAGAACTTGGAAAACGATGCTTGTTGAAACAGGAGGCGTCCGTGGATTAACCTCTAGAAAAATGACCAACAAATAAGTAAACAAGTTAACGAATGCCAAGCAAAATGTTTATCTCAAGCGCAATGTGAACAGTTGCTGTTGACGCCAATCGATAAGGTATCACAAAAGAGTTGATGAGAAGTGCAGCGGAACACCAATCAGTCCATCGATCACGAGCGATAGTTAACCTGTAGGTGATGTGCCTATAGGTCATTGTGTCCTTTGGGATAGCAGAACAGTTGTTGCAATTATTCACGGGGCGTATCGGCAAAAACCCGGGCATTTGCTCCATCTGAAAACCGTTTAAACTCATCTCCTACTTGTTGAAACTTGGTACGAAGCCTTGGAATCTTCCACGGAAAGAGTGATCATTTTGTCTTGTGTGTAGGATTAGTATTATCGAAACTAACGCTTATGTTCCGTTCTTTTTGCTATGCTCATGAGGCTAGGGGCCTAAGGTATCGTTTTTCTGTGGTAATGGAGGCGGAGCTTTTTCCGTGGAAGATTCCTTTAACACGTTGACGACAACGCGCGTTTTCGCTTCTTTGACCGCGTGGGACCGGCGCGATTTTGCGAGCGCCGCCGCCTCAGGTCCTTCAGGCGAATTTTGCATGGTAAATGAATAAAACATGATTGATACAAAGTTAGATTAGTATTTTTTTCAGTGCGTAGAAGCGCCCCAGAGATACAGTAGTGAAATTTTGATCGAAATATGGATGGGAAAGTAGTGAAGAAGCAAATTTTGTTAGAATCAGCTGCAAATAACGTCAAAAGCAATTTTGCATCGATTGTTGCAATCAAAACACATATCTTGCCATCCTTGAGGTTCCGTATTGACTTATACTACCCTTTGAATATTCACATTCATGAGAAGGAAATGTAAACAAAAAATCAACTAGACTGACGACTTCGTTCGGTTCAAAAAACCTCCCCTAATTTGAAGCACACGTGACCATTCTAAGAGCGACTATGTTTGTATCTATGCTAAGGTTTTCTCTATGGAATGAATACAAGAAGCCTAAAAATGAATCACGTGTGCGAGGAAAAAATGAATGCATTGGGTGCAGGACACATACGTCCCGCGTTGTCCGTTGTGGCCTGCAAAGTGCGGGACGTATGTGTCCTGCGCTGTCGTCAACGTGTTAAAGGAGGAGGGGAAATCCTCAGGAGCTCGTCCACTCTTGCCTCCTCTCTTGAAGTTACGGTTCCTAGAATAGTCCTGGAATGCTTCCCGGGTCTTTGCGATGCGCCTTAGCCGTCGTATTTGAGTAGTTCGCAGTTCCAATTTCCGCGATCATAATCTTTTTTCCCCAAAATCTTTATGACATCGAATTGAAGAAATCTTGCCTTCTCCTCACCCCCCAACCATTTGATACCGTTTGCCCTAATTTGCTGGCGATGCCTCTATCCTTACCAGAAATTTGATACCTTTGCCCTATTGCTCCAGGAAGATAGCAAAAAGAACGAAAAATAAGCGCTGGCTTTGATATCCCAACAACCAGGGAGGCTATAAGAAGTTTGAAGACCCACCGTAGTGTCACAATTGTTAGTGTTGGGGCGTTAAAGCGGACAGGTTTCTTCTTGAATCGTCTCGGAAACTAATACACGGCTCCACACTTCATCACAAAAGCAATTCCAGTTTCACCTGCCGTGAGAAAACCCACTCAGCAGATGGGAAGGAACATCTTTCCCGTGCGCGATTCCCTAAACATGTACGCCAAATATTTCGCTCATGTCGTTGGTGGGCGGGGGAGGGGAGGGGAGATATTCAAGTGAGTGAGCCACTTACAGTACTTGGGTATGAGCTTTATGGGGGAAGGGATCTGGGAGAGGATGTGAGCAATTTTTTCCCCTGGCGTTTCTCCCTCCCTTAGGACCCAGTCCCAGTGTCCCGTACCATCGGTTTTTAAATGCCCTTTTTTGAATGTCTCCCTCTTACGACATGAGCGCCTATTTGGCCCTTCGGACCATCTGAATAAGAGGGGGCTCTGAAGAGCAAAAGTACGTGCCTTCTACACTGATCCTAACATTTTGCACTGAAGGACTCTACGGAACGTGTGAGCCACCGTGCTTTCCCTTTCATACCCACGAAGGGGCTTCCTCCGTTTGCAAAGTTTGATATTATCGAAGGCGTAACGAACTGTTGAACTGAAAACCCCTTCCTTCACCTTCATTCGGATAGACCTTATTGTTCCGTTTTGCGACTCAATACCTTCCTTATCAACTTTTGACCGAAACCTTCAAGTGTAGTGCGTTGCCTATATAATGGTCACTCGCGGTGCCGTCACCTGATTGTATGGGATGTGACGATTGATACGAATGACACATTCCCGGAATCTTCACAAGAAAATGAAAGCAGGGGTACAGCGTGGGTTGGCGAAGAAGAAGAAACGGAAGGGGTTCATAAAAAATCAAATTAAAATCAAAGGCTCGCTCACTTTTGGTGGTTATGATGTTGATTGGTGGGCAGCTGATGTCCACGCGATATTCATTCGCTTATCAGCCGTTTCACTGGGTCAACCGTGCGTTGTGCAGTTAAAGGCAAACCCCGGATTAGCCCGACTTGTGGGAAGGATACCGCGAGGGAAATTGTAAGGTCCTACCTACCTAGATCACTCCAGCTTCGCCGCAAAAGTTGCGCGGTTAGGGCGCTAATTACGGGCCTGCAACCATCGACCCCGTTGCAACGCTTCCCACCCACCTCGATATCGGCGTGATCTCTCGCGTGTTTTGTCTTCTTTGACCGCCTCGCCATCGTTCCACATCCGACCTTTTTGAAGGTTAAGGCCTTAATTTCAGCGATCCAAAGATTTCTCTAGCTTTCCTTTCCACTTTCAGGCCGTCCCGCAGCTCAGTCATCATTACGAAGCGCTCTTATCACCGGTTTTATCCCGGGGCTTGCCTTTAAGGCGAAGGGAAGAGGACGAATATGGTTTTTAGAAAGGGGTGCTTGGGAAGAAGGTTAGAGTTCGAAAACGGGGTCATGCTAGCAGTACATGGGTTCGCTTCGAACTGGTTTACGAATTTCGGAGAGAATTCCCACACAGAAGCAAGGTGAAAAAAGTGGGCGAGGTTGGTATGTGTCGACTGGTCTCAGGAGGATCAAATACTATAGAAACAGCCAACAGCTATGAGTTGACGAGGGTGATGGTTGGAGATGGGGAAAGGTCGTATGGGGAGATTGCCCTCAGGCTGGTGGTTGTAGGGGGAGGTAGTGATACCGAACCCTTCTGAAAAGGGGCCGTCAAATTTCTGAAATTGGGCCAACGGACGGTTGTCCCTGTTTACATCACCTCTGTGATGAGTAGAAGGTCTTCGTGATCGTACCTGCCACTAGCAATAAACCCTGTTTCAGTTCGGAAGTT
>MU894929.1:0-17257 GCA_036418205.1 Ostertagia ostertagi
ACCCAAACATCACACCTCGTCATGCCCTTGTGAATGAATCAGATTTTTTTTGGTTTTCCAGATGAACATAGAAGACTGAGATGTGCACCATTCAATTCCCCCATAACAAAAATACTGTCGAACGGTATACAACTCACTTTCTGGAAATCTCGAAGGATTTTGAGAAAATTCGGACAGGGGGACGACTCTCTTTCCCTATCGTAGAGTAAGTTTACTTGTATGTTGGAAAAAGATGATATACTCGGGCTTGAGCGAGTGTTTCTTCCCTGGTGTGGCCTCAAACATCGCTCTCCGTCATGCCCTGAAATAAAAACCAGATTTTTTGGTCTTCCAGGTGGCTCTACGGAGCTGTGGTGTACACCATTCGATTCTCCATGCAAAATGCTATCGAACGATATACAGTGGCGCTCAAAAGTCTTCGGTGGAACTGTGAGCAGCAAGTCAGACTTCTTGAATGGCCAAGCCAATCCCCCGATCTAAATCCCATAGAGCACATGTGGGAAGAGCTCAAAAGACGTTGTTCCGGCAAATATAGCAAAAACAAAGAAGAAAAGTTCGCTGAACTAGTGAAAGAGTGGTACGCCATGCCAATGTCTACCATCCAAAAAATTATCGGTTCGATGCCTTCGCGCTGCGCCGCTGCCATCAGTAGTCGAGGTTTTCCTACAAAATATTGATGCTTGTAGTATATTGCATTTTGTTATCTCGATAACTGATATAAATGGTGCTTTCACTAAAGTTAAATCAATATCTACCGTGTTTTTCTCCGTTTCGACGATGCTGCAGTTGTGATCTTCGGATAGTTGTGCATCTTCAAATTAGCTATCTTGTTACTTGAAAACAGTACACGCGTTTGGCTGATCGTTCTAAAATAAGCCCACGGAGGAAATACAAGCGTTATTCTTTTTATTTCATTCTTATTTGTGCACTGCTATACATATTATATCACACAATGGTGCGCGTCGCTTAAAATACGCGTCGCAAGACGGACGGACGTGTGAGCAGTATAAGTTGTTCCATTCATTCGCAGCTCGTTAAATACAGCAGATTTGAAAACCGACAACTTAATCGAAATCATCACGTCAAAACTCCGCGGAGTATTGCAAAGCGCTCAATAAAAACGTAACAAATAAAAGCAGCGGTGCAGTTAGCATCGCGTCGCGCTACCAGCATCAGCCCAACCAAGTGTTGAGCACCAGATTATATAAGGCCACAGACCTCACTGCTTAAATGGCTACGGTTTCAAAGGAACGCTCGAGACCGTGCGTAGAGAGTGACAAAAGGCGAGCACCATTCGTGAGTAAGAAGCGAGAGTTCTGTCATGTTTTTACAGGCAGTGACTACCTACAGATATAGTGTTTGACCTTAATACTGATGACCATAGAAGTGCAAGTCAGTCTGGGCAACGCAACCAACCGAAGTTGTTCCCGGGCGGGCCAAAGTAGATGCCTCTTTGATCTAAACACGAACCCAGGGCGTAAGACCCAGACCCAAGTGATGCTCGAAGCATACTTGTTGACTGCACTTGCGAAGAATTTTTTGAAGGACTTATATCCAAATCATAATCCCCTTACTTTTTGAATTAGATGGCAGTACAAAGTAATTTGGCTGACCAAGTGAGCAGTAGCGATAAAGAAAGGTCCATGAAGCGTGAAGCCTGGGAAGGTAGAAGGTGCTCCATAATAAGCCGTATAGTACCAGTTTGTTTTGCGACAGTCAGATTGTTAGTAACATTCACCGTAGCTCACAATAAAAGATATCGAAGGAAGACGATTATTCATTGGTTCTACACAGTAGGACTGCAACCCACTACTCGAAGAGCAGCAACATGCGATCCAGCCCCAGTCCGGCATATGCGGCCACGACAAGCAACTAAGAAAGAAAAACCGACAAACGCATCATCAACATCCTAAAAATTTGGTCATCAGTAGTCTAATCTCAACATTTCTAGCAGATTGAGTTCATTCAATTTTCTTCTGAAAATGTTGGCACTGGGTGCTACTAGAAGCTCACCTGGAAGATGGCTGAGCCATCTTACCGAACGGAAGAAGAAGTTGTTGAATAGTAGAGCATAGTTTTGAGACAAGATCCTTGCATGATGTATCTTGAAGCCACTTGACCTGCCACTGCTGGGTCGGAACACCCAGTACTTACTAGGTCTCAGCACTGTATCATTCTTTAAGATACGAAATAACAAAGTTAAGTCACTCTCGACTCTCCTCAAAATCAAGGGTTTCAGATTTAGCAATCTCAAACGTTCCCTATAGCTAGGTAGCCGGTCGTAAGCGAAAGATGGGAAGCATCTGAAAAAGAGCAATCTTGTGAAGGTTTGCTGTACCCTCTCAAACTTCGATATGTCCTTTTTCAGGGCAGGGTTCCATATGGGGGAACAGTACTCCAAATGTGGTAGGACAAAAGCTTTGTAGAGTCGAAGTAATGTTTTTGTATCTTTGCTACTGAGGTTCCGAAAGATGAGGTACAAAACTGCATAAGCAGACTTGGTGACTTTATCAAAATGATCTGTGAACTTGAGGTTATCATTGATAATCACCCCAAGGTCTCTTATGGTGCGGCAGGTTTTTAGTACAGTACCATTTATCTCATAAATTCCTGCGGCACCTTCACCAATATGGAATACTGAACATTTGTCGAGGTTTACAGACAGCCCCCACATGGCAGCCCACTCGGTCAGATTCACTATCGAATTTTTTAAAGCAGATTGAACCGTGTTTTTGTTATGAGGATTGTAAGAAGCATAAACTTTAATATCATCCGCGTACATTTGAACCTTGATCTCAGGAGACGTTTTGATAAAAGATGGGAGATCCATCGTATAGATGAGAAACATCAACGGTGATAAGACAGTCCCTTGAGGTACGCCGCTACGGCACCAGTATTTTCCTGAGAAGTGGTGCCCAACCCTTACTGTCATATGTCGCTGGCACAGGTAGGACTCAAACCATTTCAAAAGCGACCCGTTGATACCCAGAAATTTCAACTTCAGCAGCAACTTCGAATGACAGACTCGATCGAAAGCCTTAGATAGGTCTAATGTACACAACGTCAATAGCTTCGCCTTTGTTTCGGGCCAGGGACCAGTCAAAGATGCTGTCTAGAAGGTTAGAGGAGGTTGACGCTCCTTTGAGGAATCCATGTTGCTCAGTTGGGATGACTTTGAATCTTTGGAGCCAAGCTGTGAGTTTAACTCTTATCAACCTTTCCATAACTTTGGCAGGTGCTGGAGTAAGGCTAATAGGGCGAAAGTCGGAGAGCAGGGAGCTTTTAGGTATTTTAGGAATAGCAGAAACGATAGCTTCTTTCCAAAGAGCAGGTACCTCGCCTAGAAGCATCGATATGTTGAAGACGTGAGCTAGGGGCTGACACAATGAGGTAGCACACCTTTTATAAACGATTTGTGGTATGCCGTCGTAACATTCAGAAGTGGACGGTTTAAGGGATTTCAAGACTTTCAAGACGTCGTTGGGGTGAAAGAAGACCTCGGAGAGGCAGTGGGAAATACGGTCGAGTCTGTCAGCTCGAACTACGTCAGTGTCGTTACTATCGGAGAAAACGCTAGCAAAGTACGCCCCCAGGGCATTAGCTTTTTCCTTGTCCGATACAAACGTGCGACCAGTAGAGTCAGAAAGAACTGGTAGCTGTGGGCGAGCTTTAGGTCTCAACTTCGATATAATTGGAATAAGCTCTTCAGTGTTGGATTTACGTCCGTAGTATAACTTCGTATAATGTATGCTATACGAAGTTATTACGATAGAGTCAATTATTCACAATATGTCATTGATCAACATACTGCAGTTTCGGTGGATTTCATGCAGTAGGAAAAAAGTTACGCTTGAAAGAGCATTCCACCGAAGACTTTTGAGCGCCACTGTACATCTCAGTTCCCACTTGAAACTTTCGTTTTTCACCGTTTTCGGCCTTTTCCTTATCGCCGATCGCCTTCCTCAGCCCTGGCCACCCACGTGCAATTCACGTGCGCGGTGCGTGAGAGCTCACGTGACAGCCGATGGCCTTTCTCGGTAGCTGGCGGGCAGCCCGATCGATACACCGCTATGCGTGTCGAAAGTGCGTGGGAAAAGTCACCACGCACCGCGCACGTGAATAGCACGTGGGTGGCCAGGGCTGAGGAAGGCGATCGGCGATAAGGAAAAGGCGATGAAAAACGAAAGTTTTAAGTGGGAACTGAGATGTATATCGTTCGATAGCATTTTGCATGGAGAATCGAATGGTGTACACCACAGCTCCGTAGAGCCACCTGGAAGACCAAAAAATCTGGTTTTTATTTCAGGGCATGACGGAGAGCGATGTTTGAGGCCACACCAGGGAAGAAACACTCGCTCAAGCCCGAGTGTATCATCTTTTTCCAACATACAAGTAAACTTACTCTACGATAGGGAAGAGAGTTCGTCCCTCCCTTCTCGAATTTCCTCAAAACATCCTTCGAGTTTGTCCATCAGTAGCTGTAATACGCGACTCGATAGTATTTCTTTTATGGGGATTGAATGGTGCACATCGTCAGTCTTCTATGTTCATCTGGAGAACCAAAAAAAAATCTGATCATATCGCAAGGGCATGACGAGGTGTGATGTTTGGGGTCACACTACGGAAGGAAGACTCACCTGCCACCAAGGTTTCTATGTAATTCCTACAGACAAGTGACCGTAGTCTACGACAGTAAAGGAAATTCGTCGCTGCCTTCACAGCTTTCTACATAACATGTGCTCTAAACATGGAACATGTCACAAAAAATGGGGCGAGGTGTGATGTTTGGGGCCTTACTACGGAAGGAACGCTCATCTTCGACCAAGGTTTTCATACAGTTCCTACAGAAGAGTCACCGTAGTCTACGCTGGTGAAGATAATTCCTCGCTATCTTCATAGCTTTCTGCAAAACATCTCCTCTGAAAATGGAAAATGTCACATAATAGGCCCACTATGCCTGCTGAGAACTGTTCAAAGATTCCACTTGATATACAGAGGATGGGATATTGAGAGCAGAGGGAACACGTAAAGCCAGTAAGCGCTTGAAAACGAAATGAAGATCTAAGAATTCGGAAAATAACATTCATCTAATCTCACAATGTAGTGGATGAGATTGAGTACGTGGCGCATTCTGGGGTAAGTTTTGAGGCCCTTCTTTGTGTGTAGCGGTCAGCTCGCATAAGCGGGATTATATACACATCACATGCGAGCAACTACTTTTTGAGATGAAAATTGAGTGCATGGCGCAATCCAGTGTAGTGCCGCTAGAAAACTTTAGGACGGATTCTTATAGATCTCGACGAGCTGAGTTCAAGGCTGTTTTCAGATTTTGAAAATCTTAATTTTAAACCGATTTATAACGAAAAAACGAAAAAAACGCGAAATCGTCTTTGGCGCCAATTGGCGCCAAATGACACCAGCATCAAAAATGAATGTCATATTCGTAATCAGGGCATCGAATTACCCCAATAGGCAAAGTTTCGACGAAAAATGAAACTTTGAGATTTTGGGGCAGTAACAGTGGAACAGTGAGTGCCCAATCGGGGGGAAGGCTGAAAACGGTGAAAAACCAAAGTTTCAACTGGGAGGAGTAATGCATATCATTCGATAGCATTTTTCACGGGGAATCTAACGGGGCACATTTCAGGTCTGCGAGTTCATCTGGAAATGCAAAAAATCTGATCTTTCCACAAGGGCATGACGAGGAGGCATTTTCACAGCCACAGCACGGCGGAAGCGCTCGTCTACAAGCAAGTATGTCATCTTATTTCTACACAAGTAAGCGTACTCTACAACTGTGAAGAAATTTCCCCGCTACCTCCAGATTTCGGAAAAACCTTCGCTCAAACATTGGAAAATTTCACCAAATAGGCTAACTGTCCTGCTGAAAATTGATCTATGATTTCCATTTGAACACGAGAGGAGGAGATGTTGAGCGCAGTCATGTACATGTTAGTCATTTAACGCGCCGCTATGGAATAGGGACCATGAAATCTGGAAAAAAGCAATCGATCCATTCACAATACAATGGACCATGTTGAATACGCGGCGCGTTCTGGAGCAACTACTGAGACCCATCTCTCTGAAGAAAGATCATAATGCATAAGCGGGATTATATGCGCACCACATTCAAACAATTTTTTCTCGAGCCAAAGCTCGAGTGCATGGCGCAATCTGAAGTAGGGCTTTTTAAAAGTTTAAAGCATATTCTTATAGAACTCGACGAGCTGAGTTCAATGCTTTTTTCAGATTTTGAAAATCTCAATTTTGAACCGAGTTATAACGAAAAAACGAAAAAAACGCGAAATTCGCGTTTTTCGCGTGTTTTTGACGTTTTTTACGGCGAGTACCGTATGTAATGTAATGTTTATTACATGCCAAATGACATGTGGTAACAGTGAAGTGAAAAATATAAACGCCAAGTAAAGGAGATAGGTAAAAATCACCAAATGTCAACAAAAATAAGACAGCACTTGATGAGAAGGGAGTAACGGAGTATTCAGCAGCCTACGCGACTTGAAAAGTAGGAGCCTTGCTCAATTTTGGTATTGCACATCCGCTCTGTTGACGAAGAAATTAGCTCTCACTGACGTTTTAGCTAACGGAAGCACAATTTTTATTTCGGGATCCACGTGTGTTAGACGGTGTGACTTGGAAAAAAGAATCGTTTTCTAAGTTGATAGTAAAAATTTATTAATTGTAACCATTAGTTTCAGGCTTATTAAGGTCCGATCCATCTTCTTTCTTCTCATGATGTGAGAGTCCTGAATTTTATTGCTTTCCGAACTACAGGGAGTAGAAGCGGTAAAGTCCAACGCCGGTTCAACACGTATCATGACTTTATAGTGAAAACTATTGGATGTCTTCAAATTACCTTCCGTCTCTAAGACCGTTTCATTGCGAAATACGTTAGTATGTTGAAGTATGCTTCAAGTGCCTTAACAGCGTGGTTTCGGAAGCGCAAGCCCTTAACGGGTTAATCAACTAGTAATAAAAATAGGTCAGTGACTGCAATCAATGATTATGCTTTACGATCCTCAAATGAACTCTGTAGCAAGGAGGACAACAGAGAAGATCAGCGCTGTGTTTGACTCAGTCTCTGCTACTGATAGGGTACTGAGCTAGTGGACCAATCGCAACGGCAAAGACGAAACGAGCTATGAACTTCAACCTCATACTGGGCCTGCGGTCATTTTTGATGAGCGCCCCTTGCACCCTAAATTGGGAGTGCCTCCGCACGTTGCTACCAGGGTATTGTAGCAGATACCTGAGCGCAGCCGATGCACCAGCACTGGCCATCAGTATGGCAAGACTGCTGCAGAGTGAAGTTTTGATGGAAACCTTATGGTCCGGCCGACCATGAGCGGGAGCACGCCTGATCACCTGGGGAAAACCCATTCTTGGATGGCAAAAGCAGAGTCTTCCCTAATCGGTCACCGGTGGAAATGAGTCATGAGTCCACTGCGACAACAACATGCGGCACGTCTTATGGCTGCCTCGCAGCCAGGAAGCACCAGCTCAACCAAAGCCCGAACTCCGTTTTCTGAGAATATCGATCTCGTTTTATTGGATTCGCTAGGTGGCCTGGTTTGGGAACCACTTCAATGTATGAAGACAAGCATTGCTAAAGTCAGCGCGGAATAGCCCTCTTGGCTGGCTTTGGGGTTGCGAGAGAATCGTCAGAAACGTCTCAGATCCTCCTTCCTCCGAATGTACACCAGACCTCACATTGCAATGCCAACTCACCACGTTGTGGGGAGATAGCCAGGGCCACGATACCTCATCCACCATATAGCATTGGCATCGCTCTATCGGACTATCGCCTCCCCTGCGCTTTGAATAAGCATCTGCCAGAGAAGAAAGTTAAAGATTGCGGTCACACCCAAAAACGACTTCTCCACTTCTTCAACCCCCCCCAACACAAAAAAAAAAACAAAAAAAAAAAAAAAAAAAAAAAAAACAAACCAAAAAGACTTCTCCTATTTTTCAACTTCAACCCCATTTCCTTCATTCTGGGGCTGAAGCTTCCAAACGCCCACTAGTAAATGCACGTATATCAGTGACCATGATGGTGGTTATGCTATTAGTCAGTTGTTTCCCAGAAGAGATAAAACTTGAATAAACAAAAGTGTCGAAATTGCGACAGGAATTATGAGACAGCCCAATATTCTGAACGCCCTTCAACAGGGCACCAACAATTGTTTTCTTCACAGGATTAAACACCGTCGTTCCATATTCCATGATGGGCCTGACAAAAGTCTTATACGCATTCAATAGAACCTTAGGATTCTTGGTGGTCAAGCATCTAAAAAGATTGAGTACATGAAGTGTGGCCTTATTCTTAATCGTACGGCAATGCTGGATAAAATCAAGTCTATCATTATAAAGAAAACCTAATTCTTTGACTGTAAAGGGGATAACTCTTTGCCGTTTAGGGGGAGTAATACACTACCCTGCGGCACGCCACTGGGAACAAGCCTTGACGTCAAATAGCACTCATTGACAACCACTTGAAATGATCGACCTTTGAGATAAGCTTCGATTCAGCTTACTATTCTATGGTGAAGGCCGATTTTTTTGAGTTTGAACAAACCCAAAATTAGCTTGGAATGGGAAACTTTATCAAATGCTTTTTCAAAATCGAAGTAAATCACATCTGTAGGCTCACGGTTATCTAAGGAAGTGGTCCAATTACTTAAACACTCTAACAGCTGAATCTCGGTGGACTTTCCTCTGACAAAACCAAGTTGCTCCTTTGACTCACTCGCGACATCTCAGACACGCTCACACAATTCTTTTCTCCAGATTTTCTCAAAGACACGAGCAAATAGCGAAGTGAGACTGATTGGACGAAAGTTTTTGGGGGCGTATGTGGGAGGTTTTTTCAATATGGGGACAACAAAGGAATGCTTCCATCTGTGGTGGGGGGCACATCTGAGGGCATAAAACTGGTAGTTTGTATTGACCTGTAAGTACAAGAAACTCTAAGAGGATAAGCATGCGCGAATACGAGTGTAATGTTGCGGGATATACTCATATCCAGCAGCGATGGCCTGCAATGGCGGATATATATCCCCCGCGTTGTCGTCAATGTGTTAAAAGACGGATCAATGTATGTTACTTCTTTGTGTGTCTTAATTTCTCGGCTAAACCAAAATCTCTCAAAGGCACAAGTCAGGATAAGGCAGTAGGAAGTGTTTCCTCACTAATATGGGCTGCGCTGCACTCAGAAGGGTAACGCAATGGCTCTTTCAATTGAGATGGCGCAGCGGCGAGCACCCAGCGTACCATTTGCAGCAATAGCTGGCTTGCACCAGCTATGCTGCCCTCATCCGAAGAGTGCGTGCCTGGCAACTAAGTGAATCCAGCTACGTTGATTGCCAACGATTGGAAACGGCTGGCATGATCCGAAAAACTCGGTTCTGGCACGTACCTTCTTTCCCAGCCTCCTCGTCTGTCTAGTGGAACGGGGGTTTCGTTTTCGACCATTGTCCCGACGGTTTTCTTTTTCGATTTTTTCTGCACCGTCGTTCCATTTTGCATCTCTGCACTCTCTTTCAAGCACCAAAATACACCCACTCGATTCCGACTCGTGCCTTTAACGAATTTTAGGTACCAACCAGCGGGTGCAGTGACCGGGTGCAAAACGTCTGTTCGAAGGTTATTGATAAAACAGTGTGTTTTGCGTTGTTTACCTATCGTACGACTTCAAGCAAGGAAAGCGGATCAAGGAGATCCCAGTCACATTAGGGTGAACGCCACCCCCCCCCCGACGCGACAGGTCTTTGAGAACACTTTCCAAGTTATGGCTTCAGCGCTTCAGCAGGTCGGATGAAGGATTGAAATGATTCGCCCTCCCGCCCACCCCTACTTCTTGACTGTGCCTAAATAAACGAAGAACTACAGCAATCACCGGACAGTGAGCTCTCTACAAAACCGAACATTTGCATGAAATCGATTGTGTACCTGAAACTTGAAAGGCTTCTTACTTGTGAGGTTGGTAGGTTCTTTCGGTACGGAAATGGGTTCGGCATATCCTGAGCGAAGAGCTAGCAGTACTGGTTGCCATTCTTGGAACTCTGTTGCACAACTCCAAAAGGAAAAGGGTTTCCGACTTGATTGTAACCCTCATTTCACAAAAGAATCCCCGAAAGCAATGTAAGAAGACGGCCGTGGTAGGCAACTGATGGACAGCTGAGGGTGACTCTGAAAGCGGACGTCTAAGAAAAAAAAAATGTTTTCATGTAGTGAGGATAGTGAGATAGGAAAGGTGCACTATGGAACAGGATGAAAATCGGTCGAAGATTCGCACACGAATCGAGGGTTTTTGCCTGTTCAGTCACGCTCTCCCGGGCGGACATCACCCTCGCCACGCAGAGCCGTCTGTGCTCTCTGCGTGTACATACACTCGATACTACTCTCACACAATACAGAGGCATTGTTGGGGGCTTTCTCGACCGTTATTCACCCTGCTGTGGAGTTCTGATTGTGTTTCAAGCAGTTCAGCTATTTACGCACAACAGCTCGTCCGCGTGGACCAAGCGCTGCGTCGTCAAGGGCTAAATTGGGCCAACTTAGAAACTACTTTTCTTACGCGCTTAGCCCGTCGTTTGTCGTCTTTCGTCTGTCGTCCATCTGTCGTCTGTCTGTCTGTCGTTCTGTATGTCTGTCACGAAATTCCCTAGCTCCTCGGGATCCACCTGGAGGGACCGGGTCAAGTGTGGGATGGGTGGGCAGGTCTCACGAAGTACAAAACACACATCAGTTGAGCGGAGCCCCGCCTAATCATGAAGCAGACGAATTCTATGTGCGCCATTGATCCATCATTATTAGTTAGCTTAGAGGAATTGTTTTGACGTTGAAAGGAGGCGTCCGCGCCATTCAAGCTGATCAACCGCACTGGAATAATGTCATTCGACTCTTTTCGGAAAGGGAATGACTGATTTTTCATGCCCTGTTGCCCCACGCTTTGCCTTCGGAAAATTCGCTGCGAGTTTACTTCCTTTGATAGCAATTTATGCCAATGAAAAATGTATGCTAATTCTTCCCGCTCATCCGGAGTTACGATCTACGCTTTTTCCTGTGTGTACCATTGCGCGATCTGTTTTTCATATTTTAGAAATATTTGCATAGAAAAATGATATAAATATTAGTTTTACAGGATTTGCATGAGACCAAACTCCTACGTAGAAGGTTGAAATATGAACCTCGTGATGAAGCCGTGATCCCGAAAAAACGACCTCGACGCTCTATTATTAGTAGTCCGTCGTTGTCTCAATCTAACCACTAAACAAGCACCTCTTACACTCCGAGAACATTCATAAATCCAGCACGCACTCCTTTGCTGAAAGTAGAAATTTGTAATAAGATTGAGGTGTTATGAAATAGATTTCAAGATCTCATTTCTTGACCTACAGTCAATTCCAGTTATCTCTGTTTACTACGTCTTCTGTTAGAATTCTATTCTAGTAGCTATTACCATTGCGGTGAACCCCTTTAATAATTTTCGGCATATCATTGGTGAATTTCCGCCGGGAGGAGCTAAGTATTTAGTTGCGTGATAATGTCTTTGTGGACATGGATCCAACCTTTTCACTTTCTTTAGGCTTCTAAGCAAACTTTCACGTGTGTGTGGTTACAGCAAAAGTGTATTGTTGCGCGGTAAACGATACGCTTATTACGGGTCAGCTGCACAATTCCACAGTAATCTGTACTCATTATTGCCTTAGATTCCGTCCGATATTGTATTGCCCATAAAAAGCGCATGAGGCGCGACGATTTAGATTGAGTAAATTAGATAAGCCAGTGTAATGTTTAGCTGATATTGCTTGAGAAGCACGTTTTTGGTTAGCTGGGAAGAAAGTGCTATGATATACATACGTGTCCAGTAGGAGATTGAGAAGTAAAGGTGCAAACTTTGTAAAAGGCAGGCAGGGGCTTTGTTTTAATTTATCTCTGTATTCGGGTTCACATTGTATGTATATTTGTATAGGACGTGTCCAGTGATTTCATTCCACCACTAATCTGCATGAGCTGAGCGTTGCGTCACTTGCTCGGTAAAGATTGGTAGGACAAGGTTAACAGTTGCTGTAATATAAACATAATGTAACTTTGTCCGTAGATCATTGTAATAGTTACTTTAAAGTGTGTTAAGCGCATTTCCTCACTTTCTTTGCTTTCTTTCATTTTTTCTCACGTTTTCTTTGGTTGTTGATTGTATTCTAGAATGCAAACCGAATGCATTTCTTGAGTTTTATTTTCTGTACTTTTTGTACTCAAGTATTTATGTCTGTAGAGCGCTGTCTTTGATGGCCAATGTGGCCTTAAAAAGTAGTGTGGATTAATATCTAGTAGAAATGGTAGAAATAGAGAAATCAAATTAGAGCTATTCGCCGACACGTTTGTTTTCCTACATATATATAATCATTAATTATAAAGATTCATTTGTTGTAGTAAATGTTTGTCCTATTCATTCAGGAATAAATTCCTAAATTTTGAGTTGCTGTTTTCCAGGGTGGAACATTGTAATATCGAGCCAAAAAAGTGGTACTGCTGCAGCTTAGTATGTCTCCTGGCAGAATCGTGGCGGAAGGATAGTGATAAGAACAGTGTCAATTGACCTCTCTGAAAATTCACCTCATCTGGAACGTAGAAGGATTGCAATCCCGATCACGATCGCTGTTACTAGGTACTATCTGTGCCCCACCCATGGTTACTGGAAGCGGTACTTCTGGGGCCGGGTGACAGCACCCAACTGGGGAGCAGGGTCAAGCGTGCGTTGAGGAATCCTCGACATGTCACAGAGGGGGGGGGTCGTATTGGCCCGCTGGGGAGAGATCGGGCCCGATTGATACAGTAGGATCATCGTCGGAGGACAAACATTAAGGATCGAATCGATACCAGGCCAGAGTATTTCCAATAACAATTGATTCCGTCCACACAAAATCTTCGTGATTTAGAGGTGTCCGCTTAGCAATTCTTAGTGACTTTAGTGTTTCATCACCACACAAGTCAAAGGATCCCGAAATTCGCACGTTTTCTAGGGATATTTTATCTTTCAAGTAGGTCCTCAAATCCAACGAGATGTGAAGCACACGGCGCATCCCAGAGTGGGCCCAGTTGGTTGCGCGCGCTTCAGCTACGGCTATCTTGATAACGAATCTTAATTCAGGAAGAATCAAGAGGGTTCTGAAAGAGTTCATGTTAAATTACAGAGAGGAGTACACTATTCAACAAGAAACGCAGCCTTCAGCGTCAAATTCACAAGCATGTAACCTTTAAAGTTGAGACCCGCTAAACAATTTTACACTTTTTGCAGAGAGAAAAGCACGAGGATTTTGAATCTGCTCCTACTTCAGTATGTAATCGCTCCTGCAAGGAGCTATAGTCGTTGGGATAGTGCTAATGTAGCGAAAAAGTACCTTTCGGCGGTACTCGGGCAAAAATCCTCAACGTGGCCATTTTTTAAATAGTGAACGTATTTAGCAGTTTTAGTTGCCTCTAGAAAGAGCAAATCTTCTAGTTTATGATGACGTATTAACTTTCCAGATTGCATGAGTTTGAACGGAGTTATGGCTTTGGAAAGCGTAAAAACTCGCACTCATCACGAATTTTCCTCGTTAATTTTGCAAAAATCCTCAACGTGGCCATTTTTTGAGTACTGGACGTATGAAGCTGCTTTAGCGACCGTTTGATAGAGAAAATCTTCTAGTTTTGTATGACGTATCAACTTTTTGAATTTGACGGAAATGAAGCAAGTTATTGCTCCGGAAAGTGTAAAAACTCGTGCTCGTCTCGAATTTTCCTCGTTATTTGATCTAAATTTGTTATTTCTTATAACTTCCTGTAATTTCAGTACTGATTAGAAAAAGCTCTTCACAAAACTCCCAAATCAGCTTTCAGATTGAAAATTCGTTAACTTTGAAGAAAGTTATAATCATTTGAATATTTGTTCAAATTTCAATAGTAAATAAGCTGCTCCACGGTCAACGCCAAAGTCCAGTCAACACACAGCTGGCGAAGGCTTTACAAGGCTTCCTTTGAGCGAAAGGGGGACGTGTAAATTGAGAACCATAATCTGTGTAGTACTAGAATTTGGTAAGTCTTGTGGAGGAAATAAACAAAGAAGAGGTGTTGTCATAGTACGCCATTTCTAGTGACTAGTTTGACGTTTTTTGCTTTCTCGTTTGCTCGTTTGACAGGACTCGTCATTAATGATCATTCTTTGACTTTTTCACTTTTATACTTTTTAAACGAGTTTTTTTTGTGGACGATGGGGTAGCAGGGCTTTTTTATGAGCAGTTTTGGTGGAGAATTAAACAACTTTTTCATAGTTCGGCTTTTAAAGAGGGTTGTTTCATGGACTTCGGCCTTCGGCAGAGGGAGGGGGGGTCGTATTTCCGAATTTTCCTCGACGCCTCGCTTGACCCTGGTGGATCCCAACCTTGGGATCCCTCCCCTCACCCAACGAGGGGATATATCCCCAAGGTTGGGGATATCCCCAAGGTTGGGGATATATCCCCAAGGTTGGGGATATATCCCCAAGGTTGGGGATATATCCCCAAGGTTGGGGATATATCCCCAAGGTTGGGGATATATCCCCAAGGTTGGGGATATATCCCCAAGGTTGGGGATATATCCCCAAGGTTGGGGATATATCCCCAAGGTTGGGGATATATCCCCTCGTTGGGTGGGGAGGGATCCCCAAGGTTGGGGATATGTCCCCAAGGTTGGGGATATATCCCCAAGGTTGGGGATATATCCCCAAGGTTGGGGATATCCCCAAGGTTGGGGATATTTCCCACGTTGGGGACATATCCCTCAAGGTTGGGGATCCCTCCCCTAGTTGGGGCTTGCTGCACCCGGCCCCTGGTATTGGAATAGTTAAACCCCTTCATTACAGCCAACTCGAAATGTTCATATAGGGGCCAATTTCGAATTAGTAATGACGACAACCACATAGGGCGAATCACTTACCGCCACTGGCCGAAACAAATGTGTGAGACAGTCATCCCTCCCATCCTTGTTACCATTGGCAAGGTATGAAAGACCTGGCTTATAGGATAAAAGCACTGAATCTGTAACCCGGCGAGGCTTTGCATTGGTGGGGTAGTCGCCCTGAACATGCCATACGGTTATGTAAGGAAGTAGCATAGGTACGCGTACTTGGAAACGGTTTTCGTCTGAATCGACTCGTTTTCCCTCTTATCCTTTATGTTGATATAAACATTGATCCTTGGGAATACAGTGCGCGTCAATTGTATATGCCACCCCCTGATTTTTTCAGTTTTCTGACTTATTTGGAAATTTCGTAAATCGGCATAGCAACCATCGTTTTCGGCGTGTCGGAAAACTAAGAATGGTGTTGTTTGATTTTGGTTAACGCGTGGATTTGAATTGCTCTGTTCTTTTGAAGAAAATGGGCGCGCGTCAATTGCTTATGCCATCCTAAAGTTTCTTCAGAATTTCTCATGTCTCTAACGCTATTCAGCTACGGTGTGCATGTAATACAAATGAGGAAATCCTAAATGCACACAAATGGTGGAGCATTTATAACTAATTAGTTCGGAATATTAGCCCTAATACTGGACGGTAGCAGCATGAAAACGCTTTATCAGAGAAAGTGCTGTGTGCTCACTCTTGCGATCGCTCCTGCTGCTTATTGTAGAACTCATCGAGGAGTGTATCCAGGCAAAACTGGGGAAATTGAAGTGCTCAAGGAGCTCTTAAATTCTCATTTTTCCGCTTCGAATCCGTGGTCAACTTTATTTGTGGTCTCGGCTCCCGCGAAGCTCGAAGCGTTCACGCTCACAAAGTCTCTTCAGAGAGAATATGACTCGTACCTACTATCCGTCTGGTACCCATCACTGAACTCGATCGAAGTTTTCTTATCAAGGCGATGCAATGATGGCCCATGCCACCACTTCGGTGTCCCGTTCAAGTTACAACTGGCCCATGTCATCATTTTCGCTCGCTCGGTACGAAAATTTTTCCAGAGAGAATCCGACAAGTTCGGCGATGGGTACTACGCGGATTGTGAGTGCAACTCATATTCTCTCTGACTTTGTGAGCGTGAACGCTTCGAGCTTCGCGGGAGCCGAGACCACAAATAAAGTTGACCACGGATTCGAAGCGGGAAAATGAGAATTTAAGAGCTCCTTGAGCACTTCAATTTCCCCAGTTTTGCCTGGATACACTCCTCGATGAGTTCTACAATAAGCAGCAGGAGCGATCGCAAGAGTGAGCACACAGCACTTTCTCTGATAAAGCGTTTTCATGCTGCTACCGTCCAGTATAAGGGCTAATATTCCGAACTAATTAGTTATAAATGCTCCACCATTTGTGTGCATTGCATAAGTGGAGGATTTCCTCATTTGTATGACATGCACACCGTAGCTGAATAGCGTTAGAGAAATGAGAAATCTCGAAGAAGCTTCAGCAATTGACGCGCACTATAGTCAGAGAAGGCTTTCAGCTTCTCATAAAATTTTCGATGATAACCTAGGTAAATCATGGAAAGAGGAATACCAGCCACAAATATGGAGACCAAACTGCGGCGTACTTTCGAAGCAAGTTCTGAGCGGTCAAAGTTGCCCAGAAAAGTGGCAAATTGAAAGCTGTGGCGCCAAACTGGCGCTAGCTGGCAACTGTGTCAAGGATGAATGTCATATTCATGCCGGGTCACCTACATATTTACCTCCATAGGCAAAAATTCAGGGGAACATGAACATGCTGTGCTGATTGACTCCGCCTGGCTCCATATCCTGCAGACCACCCCCGCGTTACCTGCCAACTTTAGCCCCTTTCAAAATAGTTATAAAGCTCACAGAACAGCTTTAGTCTTCCTCTTTATCACCAGCTACTTTAGTTTACCGACATCGTTTTTCTCAGGTATCCCTCGAACTCCATGGGGAGTCAAAAACTCTGCTAGTTAGGTAACACTTCGGAAATTTCATTTTGGCATCGCTATCTCATGTATTCGGCAAATAGATGTCGAGATTTGTAGTGTTGTTATCATAGAAAAATCACTGGTGAATTGGTCATTTGGATGCCCAGCGACTGTTCCGCGTGGTTGTTTTTTGTAGTTGAGCTCCAGAAAACTATGGGAAAGTTATCCGGAGAGAACACAAAAAGGAGTGCGATGGATAATTTGAAGGTATGGTTCGGTATTTGACTCATAAGAACAGATATCGTACATATGGTTAATGACTGCTTGGAAGGTATGGTTTTGGTTGCAGTTAACAGTACAAGCTCTTCA